>OZ038454.1:15451442-15526492 GCA_964036195.1 Sphaerolaimus hirsutus | reverse complement strand
AAAATTGGCCAACTGTCTACCTATCTGAGAAATTTTGCTCCACTTTTCGCTCAAAATCGCTAATTTTTGTATTTTTTAAATAGTTTTTCACCTTCAAAATCACTATTTCATGTGTTTCATTGCCTATTTTCAGCTATTTGTGTATTATATATGCTTATATACCTATTTCTCACCAACTTTTAACGAGTTTTTCACTTTTTTGCCTTCTATACCTTGGAAAAGCCTATATATTGAAACCCCGCGAACCCCCCACCATTTTTTCAGCTATCTATCCCTCCGGAGTAGCGATTTACCATTTATATGAACCCCCGCGGTGGTCCAAATCTACAAAACCCCTGTATTCAAGGCAGGGTAAAATTTGTTGAGACCTGTCCCGCAGCTCACCTAGAACAAGATGCTGCTTGAATGGTTTCTTCGAATTGAAGGCCGCATTACACAGCGAGCACTTGAACTTGGCTTCGGCTGGCCATCGCGGCAGCAGACGAAGCATCGCTTCAGGCAGCTCTGAAGACAAGGACTAAGTTTCTTTATGTTCGGTGCAGGCAAATGTTTCGAGCTTTTATGGATGGATCTGTCCCATTTAACGTCAGCGGACACAAGAAGGGTAACATGCGTAGTTGACTCTTTTAAACAGTGGTAGAAGTTTTTCATGCGTCTCCAAACATTTCTTCTTAATTAGTTTCTTAAAACGCCAAAACACACCGGCCTTCGACGTGGAGCCAGCCTTTTGTCCATGTTTTAGGTCCTCCGTTTGAGGGCTCCGCCCAGTTTCGTCACTGCTGGAGCGCGTGGCATCGCAGTGCTGCTGCTTCTGTAAACACGGTGCAGAACAGCATTATTATGTTAAAATCCGATCTATTCCAGCACCCCCACTGTCAGAGCCATTTCATCATCTCCCATAGTTGCGAAAAATATTCGCGTTTACTAGAAAAATACACATACTCAAGTACTGAGTAAATACGTTAACGTTTCCCCTGAAAAAGTACCTGTACTGGCTTTTACGAATACTTTTTGAAAGTACAGTCGAGAAAACACATACGATATAGGCTTTTTCAAAACAAAGAAGGGGGAAAAACAAAGAAAAAGCTTTAAGTGGATGAGGTAAGTAAAAACTATAGTTAATCGTAAAAGTAAAAAATTACATGATATTTTCTGTACTTATGTAAAACAGAAATAAGTAAAAACAATATACAGTAAAAGGTATGTAAAAACAAAATACTGTACAATTGTGTAAACTTTCAAAAAGTTGGGTACTTTTTACAAGTCTGCTCCCACCAGAAGCAGAATTGGCCTGACCAGTAGTCCAATTACCATTTATGGCACATGGATCTATTGTTGAAAGGGGATCCTGATCCCGACGTATTTCAAATCCCAAACCTGATAAAAAATTTCCCCAATCCTGTATCCAATCACAGGAAAATTTATCACACTGCCAATTATCTAAGTGTGTTTTTAATCTCTATTGTAATACATCGTCCAAAATCCCCATCCCAGGAAATTTTGGTCACATTTGTAACATTTTTTGAGCTGACAATTGTGGATTGGGGTCTCAGGATCTGGATCCTGGACAAAGTTTTGGTATTAAGGGTTTTTATCTTATCTTTCACAAAAAAATCTAAAAGCACATTCAGATGCCATGGAAGTGGCAAAAAACGCACACTGGTTTCTGTTCACATATCCTAGTACAAAAAAAAACAATTTTGAAAAAAAATTTCTAAGATAAGGGTTGGGGAAATTTTTTTGGGATCGGGATTTTTCGTGATTGGCTCAAAAAATTTCAGAATTGGGATTAAGGCTTCGGGATCAGGACCGAAAACCCATTCGGGATCAAGGCTTCGGATTTCAGGATCTACCAGTGGTCACCAAGGATCCTTGAAACATATATTTTGCGGGTTCAGATCAGGGTCGAAACCGCGCCAATCGCAAAACCTGCTTTCACATTTGCCATCTGACCATCTACCAGCCAAAAAACTCACGGGTCTATTCTTCCCAGTGCCAAGTGACTGGATTCGTTTCTGTCCAGGGCCATCTGCACTGCCGCCGGCAACCAATCTCGCATAGTCGGGCCGTTTCACCGCGCGACGCGACCGTGGCGCAGTTTCTACGTTTTGTACTCGTTATGTTGGCGCTGTGCCAAAAAAATGGTTTTGCGAGTTTTGCGTTAACGAACGACGTGAGGAGCGGAACCGTGGGTTGCCCGAAAAAAGTGAACCGTATAAAAGAAACGATATCATACCTTCCATATACTCTTGGCGGTCCATTTCAGATTTGACGGCGGCAGCCATTTTCGAAAACAGCTGCTATCGCCCGGAGCGCGGCCGACGAGCACTGAACAACCGAAGATACGCAATTTCTTTTTTATTTTATCGCTTTAACCGTTGCTGGCCTACAATAGAATAAAATCGCGGTCCGTTTTTTTGGTCGTTTTCAAGCGAAAAAATCAGCATCAACACACATCGGAGCGCCTAAACGATTCTATATTCTTGTGAGGCGCGATTTTCATACATTGGCGCTTTCTGTTTTCTATCATGGTCACGTTTGCCCTCCGGTACGAGTGACACGTTACAATAACACCGGATAGTGAGGGTTAGTGCAGCCAATGAACGTTGCCAGGATGGGGTATCGCTGGAGGTTGTTTCATTCGGTGTAACATACACGGCGAGATCAATAATCACCCACGGCAATCAACCAATGCAACACTTACATGACTTTGTGCATTGCGTGCATTTTTACATATTTAAACATTGTATCTCAAAATCGGTAGACGACGTTTTGATGGCTCGTAACTAGGGTGTCAAAAAAAATTTTTTATGGAAAACGGAAACGGAAAAAAAATTTCAGCGGCCGGAAAACGGAAAAAGAGGCCGGAAAAACGGAAACAAAAAAATCAAATTTGCACGGAAATGGGAAAACTTGCTGAAATTTTGCTGGAAAACAGATAAAATTGGCTGAAATTTTGCTGGAACTGGAAAAAATTTGCAGTAATTTTGCTGGAAACAGAAATTTTTTTTACATCATTGACAATCTGCATGAATTGTTACCAGTTTGGCTGATCAGAAAACAGAAAGTTGAGCCAGAAAAATGTAAAATGAGGCGGAAAAATGGAAAATTGAGGCGGAAAATGGAAAAAGGGCAGAAAAACTGGAAATTGAGGCGGAAAATGGAAAAAAAGGCGGAAAAACTGAAAAATTTAGCCGGAAAACGGAAAATGAGCCGGAAAAACGGAAACGGAAAAAGATGTTGCCGGAAAACGGAACGGAAAACGGAAAAAAAAATTCAGCAGCCGGAAAACGGAACGGAAAACGGAAACGGAAAATGGAAATTTGACACCCTACTCGTAACAGAGTAAAAAAACTTCGTTCGCTGGTACGGTTTCTCTAAAAAAGAGACTAGGTACACATAAAAGTACCATAAAGAGTGTTAAGAGACACTTAATCTAAACATATTACCGTATTTACCTGAATAATTCCCCCGTCTTGAATAATTCACCCTATCAGACGAGTGGTAAAAAATTACCCCTCTCGAATAAGTCGCCCTTAGACATATGATAAAGCTTTTGTGACCAATTTGAACAAAAATGGCACGTTATCTGATGAATTTCATGATATCAGTTAGTAGAAACATGCTTGCAATTTTTAATGAAATAGTTATCCCCCTAGAATAGTTCCCCAAAACGTCTGACGACAAAAATAATGTTACGGGGGAATTATTCGAGTAAATATGGTAGTTCTAAAGATCTGAAGTAATAGTAAAAACAAATATTTCATCTTATCGTGTATCTATCCAACCCTACACACTTCACTTCATTCAAATCACTCTTCTCATTATGCTCAAAGCGAACTGGCTCAATCTGTCGAGCGTTTCCAAGTTGCTCGGTTCCCTGTCCGAGTCCGCGCTGCGAAACACACTCGCCGGTGCATCGTTTGATGGTGCCGCAGTGGTTGTCGTAGTGCTGCCGAGTTCGATTAAAATAGATGTGACTTTCTTGTCTAAACTATTTTCTTTGTATGGTTTGTTGTGAAAATTTACATGATTTAAATTGATGCCATTTTGGAAATACTAGGGCCCGTTACAGCAAAATGTTCTGGCAAAGCAAAATATTAGGACCCTATTTTGAGTAATTTATACACAATGTTTCTCACCATATCTGCAAAACACCATTAGCTAATTTAGTCAACAATTTACCTATGCACGTGGAAAATGATAACAATAAAAAAATAATTATCTCCCATGAAATTTGATAAACATTTGAATTTTGATCAATGTGAACACCACACTAGTGATGGAAAAAGCGCCAGGACTTTGGCGCCAAGCGCCAATAGCGCCATGGCGCTTTTCCGGACCTCGGCGCCAAGCGCCAATGGCGCCAGGGCGTTTTAGCGCCAAGCGCCAAAAGCGCCATGGCGCTTTTCTTGACCACGGCGCCAGGCGCCAATGGCGCCAGGATGCAATGGCGCCAAGCGCCAATAGCGCCAGCGCCAAAGTTATTTCGCTCTCTTGGGATGCAGTAGCAGTTAGCGGTGTGGCATATCCATTATTATTACTTTGTGATTGAGCGTGTACAATTTCAGACACAGACATTGATGGTTCTTTTAATTGGTTTTGTATTTTTATTACTGTAAAACTTTCCGTTTTTTCATGCTAAATAGTGTTTAATAATACAATGTTGTATGTTATGGTATCCAATCGGGATTTGGAGGGGTGTAACCCATCCCCAAATCACCCAGCTATTTAGCAAATTTCGCACCAATTTTAGCTCAAAGTCACAATTTTCATGACTTTTCCCTATTTGTCCTTGTCCAAAATCACTAGTTAGTGCCTTATTGTTTATTTTCAGCTATTTTGCCTATATAAATATGTACCTGTGTACTTGTTTTTAGCTTGTTTCCCTTATTTTTACAAATTTTTCAAAAGATTTCATACTTCTGCACCTTAAAAAAGCTGAAATATCAAAACTCCCATGAACCCCATGGATAAAATTCATTTCAGCAATCACTAAAGGAGAAATTTGCAATCTATCCAATCACTGGGAGGTCCTTAATCCAGAATACCACTGTAGTGTACTATACAATATCAAACCAATGTGTATCCACATGTTACAGCGGTGTGAAACATCAAAATTACCCTTCTCTTAATGCCTTTTTAACCACAATTCCATGTCGAAATTAACTTGGAATCAGCAATGTTTGACTAAAGGAAATTTACGTAATCAGTCAACATAAAATGGATCTTTGGAAGAAATCACAAGTCTATGGCTCCAATATTTGCAGCCATTTCTATTGCAGATTACAAAGCACTTCAACTTGACTGATACCTATTTAAATGTTGCATGTTGCATGTTTAAAATGGGAATTCTGCCCGCACGTTTTTTACTCTGGTGTTGGCGCTTTTTTGGCGCTTTCTAAAACACCAGCGCCAAGCGCCAATGGCGCCAGGGCATCATAGCGCCAAGCGCCAAAAGCGAAATGGCGCTTTTTCATTGCACAGCGCCAAGCGCCAATGGCGACACAGCAAAAAGGCGCCAAGCGCCAAAAGCGACATGGCGCTTTTTGCTTTGGCGCTAGCGCCAGGCGCCAGCGCGCTTTTCCATCACTACACCACACTCCGATGTTTTACCGCTCATGTTTGCCCCTGTATCACTTCAAAAGTTCAACAGTCTACAGGTGCAAATAGAAGGCAGTTTACAAGTGGTTTTATCAAACCTTACAAGTGCCACGCCCACTTTACAAGCAGATTTGAGGGTTATCAAAACTGCTTTGTCTCGGCGCCCCTTGGCTACCCCCTCATTAGGTACATTGCTAAAGGCAAGACAAACCTTGTAGTGCACGCACTAGTCGTTGTCTCGCCATCGGCACCTGTAGTCGTTTCAGTGCTGCATCCGTCACCTGTATTTTCAGATCATCCTATAAGTTGACTGCATAGTTGTTAAAACGTATTTATGTTTACTCGATAAATACGGATACTCGAGTACTGCGTGTACGTTTCCTCCCGACAAAAATACCGGTACGCACTTACTCGCGTAGTTTTTGATAGTACGCGAGTACCGAAAACGTATTTAAGCGGCACAAAGAAGGTGACATTTTGACAGACAGAATGTGACAAAAATAGGACATTTTCCTAAGAAATAGTTATTTATCGGGAGAAAAAAAACACATATTTGATGCATTCTAGAGTAAAAATTGACAAAATTTCTGATTTTTACGTTTTCTGTGAGAAAAAATACTCACGTTAACGTTTTACCGTATTTCCTCGAAATACCCCCCGGGGGGTGATTGTTTCATAGTGGTCCCGAGAGGGGGGGGGGCTTAAACGAGGGGGGGGGGGTTTCGAGGGGGGGGGGTTATTATTTCACCAGAAAATTTTTGAAAACCAAGTACGAAATTGTCGTCTGAAACGTACGCAGACGTCGAAAAATGCAACAAAAACCGCCATTTATAAGGTTCTGTAGACTAATATTAGTATGTAGGTGGTATGTACACTGTTCTAACGTGACACCGACATTGTTTTAACGTGTGTTCTGCAGTACACAGAACACAAACTACAGTTATTGTCATGTACGTTCCCTTTACACTCAATTTGGGGGGTATTTCGAGGGGGGGGGGTGATTGTTTCATAGTGGTCTCGAGAGGGGGGGGGGTCAAACGAGGGGGGGGGGTATTTCGAGGGGGGGGGGGTATTTCGAGGAAATACGGTATATGAGAAAAATATCCATTCTTACGTTTTCTGTGAGAAAAAATACTCAGTTTTACGTTTTCTCTGAAAAAAAAGTTTTTTACTCATGTTTAACGCAGTGTAAAAGTATTCAAAAAATACTTTACGTTTTCTGTACTCAGGGTTGAGTAAAAATAAAATACTTTACGTTTACGTTTACTTTGAAAAATGTTCAGTACGTTTAACAACTCTGGTTGACTGAAATACAGGCAATCTAATTAACCAGAATGCATTCCAGCGGCAAGGAATTGGGATTTCTCTCGCTACTCTGAATTACGTAGACAAAGACAATGCACATTACATTAAAGATAAATTTTATATACCGTATTACCTCGAAATACCCCCATGGGGGTTTATTATTTCGCCAGCAAAATTTGAGGGGGGGTTAATTCGAGGGGGGGGTTATTCGAGGGGGGGTCTTATTATTTCGTCAGAAATTTTCGTAAGGATCGTAGTAAATAGTAGGCATTTGCATGCCCAAAACAGGTAATAAATGTGTCCAAACAAGATATATTTGGACATAAAAACGTAGATTAGCTACACAAACATGTCCATGTGTAGCTGGAATACAGATAAACAGTAATATACATCATGTACATTGCATACATGACGTATTTATTATGTACATGACTACATCATTCCGAAGGGGGGGGGGTATTTCGAGGGGGGGTTTTATTATTTCCCCAGCCGATTTTGAGGGGGGGGTTAATTCGAGGGGGGGTTAATTCAAGGGGGGGATAATTCGAGGTAATACGGTACCTAATACACCATTATTACTCAGGAGTAAATACCGTATTTCCTCGAAATACCCCCGTCTCGAAATACCCCCCCCCCTAATTGTATGTAAAGGGAACATACATGCCTAAAGCTGCGGTTTGTGATCCGGGCAATGCAGAACAGACGTTAAAAAGAACCACTGTGTTACGTTAGAACCTTTTTACCATCTACATACTTATGTAAGTGTATAGACTCTATTACATGGTGTTTATTGGTGTATTTTTCGAAGTCTGCGTACGTTACAAACGACAAATTTGTCCCGGGATTTCAAAAAATTTCGGGCGAAATAATAAGCCCCCCTCGAAATACCCCACCTCGTTTAACCCACCCTCAAAATTCTCACTCAGAAACAATCACCCCCCGGGGGGTATTTCGAGGGAATACGGTACAGACTTTTGACAAGACTTGAGGAACCGGACAAAAAACGACAGATGCTGAACATTTATAAAAGACAAATAACACACAACTAGCCTTCTTCATTATCACTGGGACAAGAATCAAATTCACAACAGCACTTGCCAGTGTCACATGACCAACTCTTGACTGAACCTCCACCTGGGAACATCAATCTGAACAGTTTGCGCTGACAATAGCAGAAAATCATATGCTGTTATACCTATTTTTCCCACATTTTTCTTCTGATAAAGTGGCTTTGTTATAGTCTTTGGTATAATTTTCAATAATATGCTCACTGACTGTGCACATATCCCCATACAGCTCAATTCCTGGAATAATTTCACCCCCTTGACAACTCCCCAGGGCCCCGGTGTTAAGATGTTAAATTGACAAGAAAGATGTTAAATTGACATGTTCACATGTCAGCTGAATGAAAATATGTCTATCATTCTTTCCAAAATAGTCAAAAACAATACAACTACCGATATATCCTTGAATAAGACCCCAGGGGAGATATTATTTCGTAAGAGGTTTTGGAGGGGGAAGTTTTTCAAGGGGGGATGTTATTCAACGGTAAGAGTTATTTTTCTTCGGAACTTGCACATTTTTCATTGTATGAGTGCATATTGGGCTGTCGGGAAAGTTCGTTCCGTCTTCCCTTGGATGGTCAGGGGTTGTGAGTTTTGAGTCGGTGTATATAAACTGCAATTACTGCTCAACGTAAAATTCAAAAATAAAAGTTTACCGCGAAATTGATTACATAAAAGTGGATATCTCCAACTTTATGTTTCCAGCCGATTTTACATTGAAATTTCATCGAAAAATCGAAAACCCCGGAAACGCTGGATCGTGCACGTTGAGTTTTGAACATTATTAAGAGATAAATTAGCACTGCATCGACTTTTACGTAATCAATTTTGTGGTAAAATTTATGCTTGGATAAATTCCAGCTTATATATGCCGGCTGAATGCCCACTGATCGTCCAGGACGATCCAATGGGAGACGATCCTGAAACGGAACGAACTTTCCCGACAGACCAATACTGTCAACTCATGTAATCGAGGCATTTAACAGTTTAACAAAAACAAAAACAATGCACCGTATTTCCTTGAAATACCCCCCTCAAAATGGGCACTATGAATTTGTGGTCAGGGAAATGCATAACAGACGTTCAAACACTTAGTGTTACGTTAGAACATCGTTTATACCATCTACATCATTGTATAAGGCTGTAAAAACTTATAAATGGTGGTTATTGTTGCATTTTTCACGTTTTTCTCTCAAAATTTTCACTTTGAAAAAATAAACCCCCGGGGGGCAATTCAAGGAAATACGGTATTCATCCTAAAATCTGAGTTCATCGGCATCCAAATCATTCAAATACACATTGTGTTGTGGATACACATATCAGATACTCAGAGTGGGAGTTATTCAAGAGGGGGGACTTATTCGAGGGGGGGGGTTTCCTCACCTGGCCAACCCGGGGGGGTTATTCCAGGGAGTGTTATTCAAGGGAGAGGACTTATAAAACAGATAAATTTTTTTACAATTTTAAAAGCTGAGATGGTGAAATAATATTAACCTGGCTTAAACTTGGCACAGTGTGAATCGCACTGACTGGACGCAGTTCCTTTGCACTGTCCCTCTCCAAAGCACTGCGTTCTTAACTCACATTCCGATGATGTTTTATTGGATCCTGTATTAGATAAAGATAGTAATAGTAATCTTGGCTGAAGCGACGTATAATGGTACTAATCAAATCTGCCGCAGAAAAACGGCGACTGTGCCGCTGCACATCTAAACCCATTACACATCTAGACACACTCTGCCGATAAACAGCCATTACAAAATGTTAGATCGATAAATGTCCATCATTTACCTAATCAAACATAGGTACCTAGCTCATTGTTTGGGGGCCCGACAGCTTGCATTGTTTCCACCATCAGCGCACCCGCATTTGGTTAGACGATAACTAGTGATATTGTTGGGCACGCCCATTGTGGTCTATGCCTCTGTGACTTGTGTGGTTCACCCACTGTAGAGCGGGCATGTCAAATAATATGCTAATGTCTTAATCCTAGATGTGCGATGGGTAGAATTAGATGCATGGGTGACGGGTTTACATGTGTAATCGGTTTATATGTATACTAGGCTTCAGTCATCAAAACTGCCACTGTTTTACATTTTCAACTCCAAATACGAACCTAGATTACGCGCCGGTATTGGGTAATAATGTAACCACTCAACAGAGGGTGAAATTAATAAGCAAGCAGCAAATGACGTCCAAGAAACAAAAACCACCAGGTGGCAGTCTCGCACCTTATAAAGTGTCATACAAAATGTCAAACTTTTGGTAATAAAATCCCTTTAAATTGACTCAAAATCCATTTAATTCAAACTTTGGAAGGTGCGGGACTGGTCCCCTATCCGACAAACACACAACCGACAAGTTGACAACTAAACAACCACACAGTCAACCCACCTCCGCCCCCACCTCCAGGCGGGGCTTCTCCATCAGTCTCAAAACAGGCATCCGTCACTGCTAGCAGAGTGACGGCTAGAAAACAATATACCGCCACTCGGTTACTCAATAAACAATTCCATTTGGGTAGCGGCGTCATCTAAATAATGCGGGGTAATAAAATGTTTTATTTTACCTCGATGCTGTCAATGTGAACAACGGATTTCCGGGGGCTGGGCAGAAATGCAAGGTGCGCCACATTTAAGGAAACTGGTAAAGTATGTAGAGTAAAGTTGACAGACAGCATCGCTATACATCGAATAATATAATATTTTGATGAATAAATTCACGTGAAAAACCGGACAAAATTCACCCAAAGTGGAAGCAACGTGATAAATATTATGAGAAATTTTTTATTTTGTTCTTTTATTCGGACGGGTTATGGTAGATTTCATTGTCAGGTGTGCGATCAGTGGACAGAATACACTGGCGTCGTCAAACACACCGCACCGCGTAAGAGCGACCCGCACGTGAGTAAAATAAGTAAATACGTGAGTAAGTAAAAACGTTACCTCCGAAGGCAAACTTTACACGATGCAGATAACAATGCATGTGAACGAAGCAAAATATTCGTGCCTAATCCGCCCATTGACCACCGAGTTGGTGACAGCAAAGCGCCACGACTGCGGTGAGGCGCCAAGGATGCCCCCCTCGTTTAACCACCTCAAAATTCCCACTCTGAAACAATTAGTCCCCGGGGGGTATTTCGAAGAAATACGGTATTTGGGGAGTTCCATTCTAAAAGTTCACAAGCGCCAAATCCAGAAAAATCGAGTTAAGCGTGAATTTGACCTCCACGTATAGTTTTTCACATTTTAGGAAAAAAATCAGCGTTAGTCCATTTCGTTCCCGAGATACAGTGGTACCGTTTTTCAGAAAAATCACAATTTTCACATAGAAAGTGCACATATCCATCTCAGATCCCCTATGAAAAACAGGACTTTCATTTCGTAAGTGCACATATCCATCTCGGACCACCGGAGTTTCATTTCATAAGTGCACATCCAAAAAATAGTTTCATTTCCAAAAATGCACGCGTGCTACGGCGCGGCCGCGAAGAGCTGGCCGGAATTCCCATACAAAAAAGTTTCATTTCCAAAAATGCACACGTGAACTTTCAAATCTATTTTGCACTATAAATCAAATATGCGTGCATATATTGATCTGAAAATTTAGGTAGAGGTACTTTTAGACACGGGCTTTGCAGTGATGTAATTCGTTTCATCCTACGATGCACCGTTAAGAAGTTATTTAACATTTAATTTCAAATGTTCAGATTTGTTCCCAATTTTGGGTGACTTACAAAATCTCACATAACTCCCTAAATATTTCCCGGCCAACAAAATATGTGATTACACAAATTGTAGAGAAATGAAATTGAAAAGTGCGGGGCAAGCGTCGTCCCCCAAACATAGCGCCGTCGGGCCAGCGTCAAACTTTTAAATGCGATTTTGAAAAATCGAAAAACTTGGATATATGCATTTTTAGAATGAAACTCCCCATTTGTCACACCACATAGTGAACAAGGCACAACTTGGTGCTATAAATACACACAAGTTGATTGTGAGCTAACAGATAAAAGCAGCCAACAGAAAAATCAGCTGAAGTATTATTGGAATTATGGCCTCAGCAGTTGAGATAGACAAACAAAAAGACTTTGTTCCCGCAAACATAATATAATAACAACATTTCTGTTGACAGCAAGCTTGGCGCCGTGGCGGCGGTTTAAAAAGGCGCTTTTCCATCACTAGTTGAGACTATTCAAAATTTCCAAATATAATCAACCCGGCACGAGGATACTACTTTTTGAACAGGCGCGCACTTTAATTCAAATTTTTACACCATCCGCACATAATGGAAATACGTGCATACACGGGGTGACGATAATGTCTAAAACTTGGCGACACGCGACATTCGAACACCTTGCGTCTGCGTGTCATTGTTTTACCTTGGAGATCTGCAAGCTAACGCCAAAGGTGATTCTAGAAACCGGTTTTGCTATTAGGTACCGTATTTCCTCGAAATACCCCCCCTCAAAATGGGCACTATGAATTTGTGGTCCGGGAAATGCATAACAGACGTTCAAAACACTTTGTTACGTTAGAACATCGTTTATACCTAAATCTAAATCCTTATAAGGCTAAAAAAACTTAAATATAAATGATGGTTATTGTTGCATTTTTCACGTTTTTCTCTCAAAATTTTCATTCTGAAAGAATGAACCCCCGGGGGGTAATTCGAGGAAATACGGTATATGTTACGCAAAAGGAATTCGTAAATATACAAAAAAACGACCGCAAATTGCATCACATCCGCATACGCCGAAGAAAATTAAATATTTTGATGCAGTTTCGTGAATGACAATGCTAATTGCACAGTTGCTAATGCGTATTTACTTTTACTCAAAAAGTACTTATACTCGAGTACCGAATAAATATTCGCACATTCGCATACTTTGAAAAAGTATCTTTACTCGCCTTCACGCTTACTTTTATAAGAGTACAGTAGAGTAATTTTTTGAGTACAGAATGTGTATTTTCCATTATATTTCACACATTTTATGAATGCTAACCATGAATTAACTTCGTTTTCATAAAGAATACTTCTTGATAGATTTTTTTATTCTCCAGGGTGAATATGCATAACGCTCCCTTCTGAATTTTCCAGAAATCAAAATAATTTTACTTGCTTTTGCACTTTCCTGAGAAAAAATACATTTACGCTTTCTGGGGAAAAGTAAAAAAATACTTTACTTTTACGCATACTATGAAAAACGTTCGGTACTTTTGACAACTCTGGATGGACGCTGCGAATAACATGACAAACGACGACACTTCCATGGATTTCGAAGCATTTTTAGAATAAAAGCTTTAATTGTTCATTCTATAACATAATTCATGTTCACTGCTCTTACAATGAGACATCACTGACAATGTAGCCTTCCGTTGCACCTTATTTAAGCAGCGTTTCTGGCTCAACGGTTTTTTTTCCATGCCTCCGAAAACTACTCAATTGGTGGCTCTTTATCCCAATAACAGCGACATGATTACAGCACGACAGCGAACAGGAACCCAGTTTTATTATCATGCTCAATCGGTTACCATGCTAGATCGGCATGGCACAATCTACCTGCGAAAGCTGCTCCAAACCCCCCACGATAATGATGGATAATTTTATTTATTTAGTGATTCGAGATGGCGCTTCACAAATATAACAAAAGAATAATCGAGTGAGATTTGCATTCGTTTTTAAGTGAAATCGGAAGGAACCGGGCAAGAACATTTCAGAGTTATGCAAAAAGCAACACCTAATAAAAAAAAAAATGATTTTCAGCACACGCTCGCGGCGAACGAATAATACATAAATACCCTAAATCCTCGAATAAGACCCCAGGGGAGTTATTTTTTCGTCAGATGTTTTGGAGGGGGGACTTATTCAAGGGGGGGAGTTATTCGAGGGGGGGAGTTATTTTTTCCTCAGAAAACTCTGACTCAAATCATTGCAGATGCAGCCTGTCAACTCATGTTATTCAGGTATTAAACTGTACACAACAACAAAAAAGATGTGTATACAGTATACACTGCATACACATCATGTATTTATCTGCTGTCGCTGCCGTTGGGTAATATTCTTTTGTATTTTGTATTGTGTCCTATTCATACACATGGGGAGTATTTCAGGATGGGGGAGTTATTCAAGGGGGGGGAGTTATTTTTTTCTCACCTCGCCAACAGGGGGGAGTTATTCAAGGGGGGGAGTTATTCGAGGGGGGGGGGGTCTTATTCGAGGATTTGCGGTAGGTAGGTAAATATATACAGCGTTAAAGGAAAATTACGGAAACGTGAAAATAACGCTTCCAATCGTGTATTACACTTGTATTTTAATTTTTTAATGTAAAGCACCCGCTGGGTAGTCAGTTTTCGAACAATATTCACTGGCAATGTGCCAATCACTTGCTTCTATCGGTGTGCCTGGCGACTGTTGAGCATCCGTCGACGAAACGAGTCTTGAAGAGCACGTTCGCATGGTTGAACATGCCGTCCTTCAGCGACACGATTATGAACTGCGCGCAAAAATAGGACAAGGTGATAAATTACGCATTAGTTTTTTTCCGGACAGAAAATGTAAGGATATGAGCCCCGAAAGTGTACAAAAATATCAGATACCTGGCTGCTCTGAAAGTGTTTCTTGATCATGGCGCCGATGTTCTGCGTGTGCGACAGATCCAACGCGGCGTCCACCTCGTCCAGGATGTAAATGGGCGCCGGCTTGAACTTGAGCATGGCCAGGATCAGCGACAGCGCAACCAGAGACTTTTGGCCTGCGCACGATATGGTTCAAAGGGGTCACACAGTAGTTGACATTGCAAATAAATGTCAACTAAATAAAACAAAAAACCGTTTTAAAGCATCACACTTACAGAAACAATGGAAATAAAGTGTCACGACAGGATACAAAAAAGTGACAATGCTCCATCACATAGGAAAGTTGACATCACAAAATTCAGTTGACACGAATTTTGATGTCAACTAGTGTGTGTGGGCCCAAAGACAGACTGTAAATACACTGGCAAACAACAAGTTACACCAAACCCACCGCCGCTGAGTTGATCGAGCGAATCTTTCCAGTCATCTCCAAGTGCCACTTTAATCTCGAGCCCATCCAGGGGAGACTTGAAGCCGGCTGGGATTTCCAGCTTGGCCTGGGTGTGCGGCAGCAGTTGCGAGAAGATGGAATTGAAGTCCTGTGTGCGGGGGGGGAGGGTTATGCCAGTTGGGTTCTTGTCAGGGGTCTTCTAGATTACCCTCTGGCAGGGGTCTCCTAGGGGGGGGCTGCCCCCCCCCCCCTAGGAGACCCCTGCCAAACAGGTATTCGCGCCACCAAACACGCGGACGGACCCACCTTAAAATCAGCATTAGTCTCCAGTTTTTTTCTCTCCGCCCTGAGCTGTCCGAGTCTGGCCTCGGCGTCGGCATGCACAAAGTCGGCGAAATCAAAGGCGCTGCCGGCGACACCGAAATATGGCTCGTCTTCTTGGATCCAGCGGTGCTCGCGTCGCATCGCTGCGACCTGCGGGTATTTTTGGTGTTAAAATATAGTGTTTGGTGGTATTTATGTTGTGTTTTGATGGGAAAATTGGTTTTCTATAGTTGTTGCAGATATCGATGGTTGATCCGTTCATAGTTGAGTAAATGTACATATTTACGCTATATATAAATATCAAGTGTACATTGAACCAGCACCACCAAGCAATAACAACTCGCACAATGTGTGTTCCAGCGTGATGGCTAAATTGTTCTAAAGTATTTAACTACTTTTCGCGGTGACGACACGTGTGACGCCATCTGCTGCCAGTCATGCTGTCATTATTAATCGTCAATCTAATGAGCGATGGTAAAGCGCCAGGAATACATTCAGAGCTGAGGTGACCAAGTGCACAGGGCAACACACATTTTAAACACAGAAAAACACAAATTTTGAAAAACTCTAAACTCCAAACTGAGTTTTTTTTGGGTAAACGGATAAGAAATACATAAAGACAGAAGTAAAACTGTTTTCATTACGTTTTTTAAGCGCGCATAAACACCAAAATTGCATGGTCTTTGTTGTTTGGCGTATGCGCTAGCACCTAAGCTTCGTACATACCAATCATACGCATAAATATAAATATTCATGTATGTAGTATGTGCATTCGTGTATGCATGCGACATTCTCTAACTACATTTACCCATATAATTGTGACTAAAATATTAACAAAACCAAAAACAATGTTGAAATTTACCAACATACTGTAAATACATCAGGGTTAGGACCCGAAACCAACCAAACCCGATACTCGCACATTTTCTGGAATCGACACTCGAACCCGACTCTACCGCCCAAAACCGATACTGATGCAAATTTTTTCCCAGTTAAATTATTCAAGCAGTTTGAAAGTGCACACTTGCGTATATATTTTTTTAAAATTATTATATTTGAATGAGAATCACATGTCAAGTTGTCAGATACCAAATTGGAAGCACCAACTTCCAGTTTGTTTACTGGACTATTTTCTATACGCTTTTTTCTTCCTGTCCACATGCATTTTGTAGAAAGGCCACTACCCCCATGTTTATGTTGAGGAAAAAGCTACAAATTTTTGACACTTTATTGCATGAAAACCGATAGCCGAACCCGAAAATAATTCCCAACCCTACTGTATACCATAGCATTTGTGGCACTCTTTACATGGCTCACAGGAAAACATGGTAAGCTGGCATCAGTTGAAACAATGCTCAAATCAATTCCAACTATTGAATGACGATCTCAGGTCACGCACATCCGACATCGACAACAACAAAACCGTCAAAAGTCAAGAATTCCGACGTTGACAGCAAAAGTGATGAAATATTTTTCAAGGATATGGGGTCGATGCTGCAGAAATTGTCGATGTTTAAAGCGATGAAAGATGTGGTAGCGAATGAAAACATAATTAATGACACCAATAGCACAGAGATCATAGTCGTCAGTGGAGAGGATAGTGTGAATGAGGAAAATGAGAGGTTCGTCAACGTGGACGTGATACTCATAGTTGTTAAAACGTACTTACGTTTACTCGATAAATACGTACACTAGAGTGCTGCGTAAATACGTTTACGTTCCCTCCTGTTTTTGAAAGTACGCGAGTACAGAAAACGTAATTGTGAATTTTTGAAAGTGCCTACAAAATCGCTTTAGAAAAGTGCCATTCCTGGCAAATTTTTATGTCCGGCCCGGGAACGGGGGGGCCGACCCCCCCTGCGTACGTCCTTGTCCGGAGGGATAGATAGCTGAAGAAAATTGGGGGGGGGGGGTTGGGGGGTTTGAGGGGGGGGGGGCGTTTGAGGGGGGGGGGGGGGTTCGCGGGGGTTCAATATATAGGCTTTTCCGAGGTATAGAAGGAAGAAAAGGGGAAAAATCGCTAAAAGTAGGAGAAAAACTGCTAAAAATAGGTATATAAGTACATAGAGTACAAAACATGCCGAAAATAAGCTATACTTAGCAATAGCAATACAATAAGCAGGAACATGAATTAGAATTTTGAAGGTGAAAAACTATAAAAAGGTACGAAAATTAGCGATATTGAGCGAAAATCGGGGCAAAATTTCGTGAAAATCTCTCCAGATTTTTACTCATTAAAATGTCTCCCTAGGTACAAAATCGAAAAATATCGAAACATTTTCCGTGAGTAAAAATACCGGTATTTACGTTTGCTCACCTTTTACGCAGCGTAAAAGTAAAATATTTTTACTTTACGTTTTCTGTACTCAGGGGTGAGTAAAAATAAAATACTTTACGTTAACGTTTACTTTGAAAAAAGTTCAGTACTTTTAACAACTCTGGTGATACTGGCGGCTCAAATGATTCAGCCGCCAAACATGACGCTGGTTGAAGAACAAATCTGGTCACCTTCGATGGAAGTTCGATAGTTTACAGAAATATGTTTATCGCAATCGATAATTAAACGATTGTCAACATAAATGAAGGACCTCACAAAACCTCAACCATTGGAAAATTTTTACTAGGAAAAGAAATAGAAATTTTGACAAAAAGTTTAGATTATGCAAAATTGTTCGTTCACACATTAAATTCGAAAGAAAATTCAGCGCTTTCAGGACTCGCAATAAAACTAGGTTAGAGTTCAAAACATAAATAACAACGAAAATTTTACCATCAAAAATAAGCGACATGGTATACTCGGCGGACCGCAAAGTATGCGCAGAATCCCTACCATAATTAAATAAAATCTTGTGATAAATTTTGTAAAAAATATTCCATAGTAAAAACGAAATATTCTGATGAAACTGTATAATTTTGGTTCATTATTCAGATCGGTTATGGCAGGTTTCCATACTAAGTGTGACGTCCGCCGAGTATAACAGTGAAAAATTGAATTTTCTCGATAAATTTGTTCGAAGTTCAATTCATTGCATCTGTCCGACCCAATGACATGTTTATTACTAGTCACACCAGCACAGAAAAAATCCAACAAGCCAGCACTGACCCGTTTTTCCGCATCCTTGACACGCTCCCTGAGCTGGTCGATCTCCATCACCAGTTTATGATTGCAAACGTTGATATCATCGATTCTGTCCGTGTGTTGTTTCAATTCTGCTTCCATACGCTCGCGCTCCTTTTTACGCTGCTGGGCACGCTGTTCCGCGTCCTTTTTGGCACTTTCCGCAGATCCTTTAGTTTCCTAAAAATGGAAGCTTCCATAGAAACAAAGCCAGCGCACAGTAAGTTCAAGATAGCGTTCAAAAGGTCTCGGGAGATTTAGATATTTTTAAATATAAAAAATATTGTATTTATTTGTTTATCGTTTCTCCAGGTATTTAGGAAAGATTTCATTATATTTATATGATATCATTCTATTTATTTAGATTTAACAGCGTTTTGATAAGATTCAATTATATTTCATTTTGAAAATTTTTTGGAGAATATATTTTCTAAAAAAAACAATGTTGTGGAAAGCTAACAGTCTAATGTAGTTTGACAAATTACGCGTGGAGACATTGTTTCTAAACAAATAAAATATTTAGGTTTACCGCGACTATGTATCATTGGAAGTAAATACCATTGGAAATTGGAACCATTTGATAATCACCCAAATTTGCAATTCAAAGGGTTCGTCATTGGCAAGACGCCAATCGGGGGGAATAAGTGAAACGGACCTGTGCTTCTCGTACGGCAGCTTTTCGCTCTTCTAACTCAACTCCGCACTGTTGAATCTGTTCCCGCTTGGGGCCTAACTCTTCGCTCAACTTAGCTATAGTTTCTTCCAAATCTTTGATCTCGGATCTGTAAACAATTTTTTGCAGGATTCGAGGTTGAGTAACACAAAGTGACAACTTATTTACAAGGTCAAAACTTTTCGAAATGAAGAAACAAAACTCGCAAACCTCAAAGTATCCAAAGTCTCCTTGCTTTTAGCAAACTCCGCCTTTCGCTCATTGCGCTCTTTATTCAGACCTTTCAATTCAGCTTCCGCTTTTTTCTGTTCCGCCTTCTTGTATGCGTCGGCGTTGTTTATTTTATGCTTCAAGTCCTCCTCCTGTGCTTTGAGCTCAGCGATGCGCTTTCGGTACTCGGTCATCTTGCTCTTTGCATCGTCTGCAAACGATAACACAACGAAAAATGGAAAAGCTCAAATGCATAACAACTGATTTATGAGTTTTTGAACTTTTCTTCGAGCAGTATCATCAAAATAGTGTGAAAAACAATGTGCACATCGCCCTAAATACATGTCATGGCAGGTCTGCATGACTAGTGGGTTTACATGACTACAGGCATAGGGTACGGATAGGGTACGGATAATAGGGACATGGTTAGGGTTCAAACGGGATCCCGATCCCGAATCCCGAGAAATTTCGGGATTTTGTGGTCCCGATCCCGATCCCGAAATTTGAAAAAGCCAATCCCAATCCCGATCCCGAGACTTTGAAAATCCCAATCCCGATCCGAAAAAAATGCCCCTATCCCGGAAAAATTCACAGCCACAAAAGGTGTCAGAAATGGCACTTTTAAAGGACGATTTTGTATGCAGTTTGTAAATTTTTGCGCACAAGCGTGCATTTCCCCACCTCCCTCTATATCTCTGTTCCATGCGCATGGACACCACTACAAATGGACTCGATACAGTGCCATTACCATAGTTTAAGGTTAATACACAGGTATATATGGTAGACAGTGGTGTGAATGACAATGCCAGGCAGCCCATTGCGTAGTGCCTAAATGCATCTATAGCATTGTTTTGAATGCTAATTTAATCCAACGTTTCTGGCATCCATTGTTTTTGGTGGTTTAGGTCATTGTGAAATGTCAGGAAAAAAACCCCCCCGAAAACCAATTTTTTAGCCTAAATCCCGATCCCGAAAAAACGCCAATCCCGATCCCGAAAAACGCCAATCCCGATCCCGATCGGTCAATCCCGAAATTTCAAAAGCCAATCCCGATCCCGAAAGGCCAATCCCGATCCCTATCCCGAAATCTCAAAAAACCGATCCCGATCCCGAAAGGCCAATCCCGATCCCTATCCCAAAATCACAAAATTCCGATCCCGATCCCGAAAAGTCAATCCCGTTTGAACCCTAGACAGGGTACGGATAATTTTGATGGGGGTTTCAACGGCAGTATACACAACGATGGGTGAGTTCTCAAAATAAAAACACTTTGTGTATTTTGAGTTTTTCAAAAATGAATATCTGTGTTTTGAGTTTTTTTCACGAAAAAAACTTGAGTTTCTGTGTTTTATTTCAGTGTTTTTTTGAAAAAACTTGAGTTTTTTGGGAAAAACTCAAGTTTTTTGTTAAAAACTCAAGTTTTTTGATAAAAACTCAAGTTTTTTGATAAAAACTCAAGTTTTTTTGGGTAAAAACTCAAGTTGTTTTACAAAAAGTTGAATTTTACAGCATTTTACTGTTGATACAGTGGTTTTATTATCAAATATTGGTTTTGCATATGTTCTGTCTTGTATTGGAAAATTTTAATTAGTCCACTGGAGATGGTTCCAAATGGGTGACCAATAATTTTGCCAGCTTGGGAGGTGAGGAGCCCCGAGTTCAATGGTGTGAGCTAGCAGACCCTGGTGGACACTCCTCAACACTTCGATCACAGTCCCTAATATTGTTGAAACCACCAGGAGATGCAGACACCATAATTTTTTTGGATACTTATTTCATTGTTAAACTTGATACTATGTACATATTTACACACTATACATACATGCATACCATATGTATGAACATACACACATTGTTCAGTTCAAATCATGTGCCTTAAATTGCTTGAATAAAAAAACTCAAAAAACATTTCCGTATTTTCTGTGTTTCCGTGTTTCCGTGTTCTCCAAAAAAGAACTCATTTGAGTTTCCGTGTTTTTCAAAATTGTTGAGTTTCCGTGTTTCTGTGTTAAACAAAAACACGGAAACTCAATGAGTTTCCGTATTTAATATGTGTGTTTTTGCCATCGTTGAGTATACAACCGGCTTTAAAATACGATAGAGCACTTCAAAATTTACAAAATTCGAAAATTTACGCAATAACCGACCGAGAACCTGTTTTATCTCAGCGATGTCAGTTTCCAATCGGTTGAGGTCATTGGCACCGAGGCGCGCGCGCAGCCCATCGATTTCCATCTGGATGCCGTTCGCCCGCTGCTCCAACGCCGCTTGTTCGTCGCTCGTTTCACGCAGTTTGATTATTTCAGCTGCGTATTTCAACGTTTTGATAATAAATTTACCTTTGTGATAAATCAAAAATGTCAAAAAATATTCCATATATGATCAAAAGTCTTCGGAAACACAACAAAAAGATCCTTTATGAACGAGTCCTGATGGACCATTCAATAGACAAATATTAAAAGTTCAATTGAAACAAACAAGCAAACATACCATTGATTTTAGCAATGCTTTGTTCAGCTTCGTGGTGCCTTTTCCGCGCCTCGCTGAACTTATTTACGGCTTCCATGATACCAGATGAACTCTGTTTACCTGCACAAAATGTTTTGTAACTAATTTATCAACATGGGTAAATCAACTACGTCAGACTGAAATTCAGGAGACTAATAATAAATGGTTTAAAAAATTGGCGGAAAATGGTCTGAATAGGAATACTAACACACAAATAAAACACTTTACCGTAAATTTCTTTAACGCGGATTTCCAACCGCCTTAGAAGAATATTGATAAAAAGCTTCATTCATTTGTCTTATCCCAAGAGCCATGTGCAACTAAAAATCACAAGTCGACATGACACAATGGGCAAAGAATTCCGACTTAAAGCAGAAACAAACCGCCAGAAATGCGTCCGGAAGGGTCGAAATTGCTGCCATCCAGTGCGATGCATCTGCAGCCGATTCGCAGTTCATACGCAGCCTTGCGCGCATTTTCAGGGTCCTACAAAACGCACGGGGGTTGCGGTGAGATGTCTCAAAGATGCATTAAAAACACGGACCCTGAAAATCATGGCGTCTCCGAAAGCGTACGCCATGGCCGGGGCGACATCGTCAGCGTATGAAACGCAATTCCTAGCGTAGAAAGCGCTGTCCTCGCCGAACTGCGCAGTGTAAATTGCTTTTGAATGAACTAAGACGGATATAAATATGTAGGGTTGGCCGATGTTTTTTAAATAAAAAAACGTTTTTTAATAAAAAAAACATGACGTCCGAAATGTTTTTTTTTAAACATCGACCGAAATTTTTAATACTAAACACTAGGTATTTTGCAAAATTTTTGCGCGCAAGCGCGCAATTTCACACACAAATTGACATTGGTGGTTGTTTTCATTGGTTTTGTGGCATTTTTAGCATCAAAGTATCCATTTATA
Organism: Sphaerolaimus hirsutus; assembly: GCA_964036195.1. NCBI lineage: Eukaryota > Metazoa > Nematoda > Chromadorea > Monhysterida > Sphaerolaimidae > Sphaerolaimus > Sphaerolaimus hirsutus. Next base: position 15,503,741 of record OZ038454.1, on the reverse strand, counting down.
TGTGCTACCATGGGTTAATAAGCCGTCATATGTCTGTGTAGTATATAATATTGAGGTAATGTGCTTCCATGAACCTCCACAGTGTGTAACTTCACTCCCAAAGTAACAACCTCCTTTTATAACCTTGTTTCATCACTATTCCGTGCCAAACTTTACCTGAAGTCACGAACATTCGACTATAAGGCGATATACAAACGTATCGACAAAAAATGGATATTTTTGACACAAATCACCACTTATAATGCTATCCCATGGCTCAACAGCCATTATATGGTCATATATAACATCACAGAGTATTGCCACTGTCTGTATGCCTATATATGTGGACACAAGGTCAAGGGCGTACGCAGGGGGGGGGGCGGGGGGGGCGGCCGCCCCCCCCGTTCCCGGGCCGGACATAAAAATTTGCCAGGAATGGCACTTTTCTGAAGCGATTTTGTAGGCACTGTCAAAATTTTTTGCGCGCAAGCGCGCAAATCCCCATCCCATTGTTTGATGTGTATTTTCAGGAGCTTAAAAAGCACCATAAAAGTGTCTAACATGGTCTTAGTCCTATATATAGGTCTAAATCGGTACCTATAGAGTATACGTTGGCGCCAGCGGCAACGCCAATACTGCCATGGCGCTGGCGCCTACAAATGGCGCCAGCGCCAAGGCTCCATTCCTTTACAATAGGGCCAAATTTTAGGGGGGGGGCGCCGCCCCCCCCGTTCGCCGGGCTCCGTAAACAATCCGCCCCCCCCGCTCAAAAATCCTGCGTACGTCCCTGCACAAGGTCATATCTGGGAGCTTTTAAAAAAACAACGTTTTCTTTTTAAAAAAACATCGAGGAAAAAAAACACGTTTTTTTTCCAACCCTAGATATATGACAGAAAGTTTGGTCATTTGAGTTTCACAAGGTATGGGCCTATAACAAGTACTACACGACCACACTACTGTTATTTATGCCAAAATTTCAAATATTTTTGAAAAACGCAAAAATCACCATTGAAAACATTTAGTGCGTGCATTTAAAAATGTTTTAAAGTGCCTAAATAGAAAAATAATAATCGTTTTTCAGGTTTTAACGCATTTAATAAATGAGATGACATGTATACGTTGACCGAAATAATGGCAACTCCTAAAGTACCTAATAAAAATAAAAGTTAAATGACAAACCAACCTTATTGTTCACCCTCTGCAATTTGTCAGGGTCGAGCGCGCGTCCATTCACTCTGTTGAGTGGAAGAAATGTAGTCCGCCGTCGCAAACAGTTTCTGGTGTTCAGCAGCGTGTCAGCCGTCTGGTCGTTGTCAACCACGACCGAATACAGCTGCACGTGATTCGAATTATAATTGAAAATACACAACTAATTTTGGTTATGGCAATGTCAAGTGATACAAAGTGCCAATCACAGATCCTGTAAAGTAGTGTCAAATGTCATATAAAATGCCATGCAAAGTGTCAATTGTCATGACAAATGTGAGGACTACACCCAGACAAGTAAATACAACTTTCCACTTAACAATCAAGTGCCATAAATACACACAAAAACTCACTTTTCCACCAGCAGCCTTCTCCAAGGCCAGGCCAGCTTCTACCTTGTCCACGGTGAGCAGCGAGCCAACGCAGCCGCGCACCCTCTTCGTGTCGAACCCGGCCGGGGGATTGTAATCGAACCTGAGACGAGCCGCGGCGCCTTCGTGCATAGCTCTGTCCTCGCGCCGCTGGACATCTAGTAGTTGATTGCGGCGATCTTGCAATTCGCGCAGTTTTGAGCTGCTGGCTTGGTGATCGCCGCCCAGGGATGCCATCCGAGCCTGTGGGATGGTTGGAAATAATTAGGAATAATTTTAAAATAGCAGATCTGCAGCGGGGTCAGTGAAGGGATTTTTTGTAGTTCTACCATTTTTTGTGGTACTGCGCCTGGGGGCGGAAATTTTTGTCAACGACTCCGTTTTTTAAAAAGATAACGTTTTTGAAATGTCATTTCTCAAAACCTCCCAAGTACTGTTTCGATGCTTGTGGTTTTTTAACGACAAAAAACTCCGGTCATCCTAGCTGCGCCTATAAAACATTGTGCCGTCATAAAAATTATCGGCCCACTTGCGACTCTGCAAGCTGCTTCTGCAACTCTTCAATTTTGCGCTTGGTAGCCTCCGCCTCGCCGCTCGAACTGCGTCTGGCCATTTTCCGCCGCTCCTCCTCCATAGCATTCAATTGCGGCTGGACACGTTTCTCGCTGTTGAGGGACAAAAATGGTTGTTTTGGATGGAGGTGATTGAAAAAGATGTGCAAAAAACGTATTTACATTTCTTGAGCATTCTTCTGTTCAGTCTGCGTCTGCGTCAGTTCTCTGCGCGTATCTGCGAGGTTAACGAAATTTATGAATTAATATTGTCAGAGTATACCCAGTAGTTTATTCAGAAAAAAATAGGTAAATGTGCGGCCCGTATCTGTGCACACCTTTGATAAACACTTCGCAAGTATGTGCTCACTATAAGCCACGAAAATACGCTATAGCGACAATTCGAAACTCTCTGCCAGAAGGAGTCTCCACCGACAGAAGAAACCGGTTGTCGCATCGATAAAATATTTACATATTTCTAAATTATTTATAAATTATTATAAAAAGAAATAAAATGATAACAAAAATATAAATGTGCCGAAAGTGAGTGTTCGGCCTACATTCATGTCGTAAATACACATTTTGAACATCGATCGAACATTGTCATCAAGCAGTAATATCACCAGCACCTAGCTGCAGGTGACGAGCTCAACGCACCAATGAGCTGCTGCTGCACGGACACCTGGTTTCCCTGCGCGTCCGTGTCCCTGCCGCGCATCAACGCATCCAGCTTCGCTTCCGCCTTGCCGATCCTGTCCATCATGTCCCGTTCCATCTTCTCCGCGTCGCCCAGCGAGGATTCGGCCTTTTGCAAATCTTGCCGCTTTTGCTCCAACGATTTCGATTCCTGAGCGAAGGGTGGACGTAGGATAATATTGAAAGGTTTACTGTATCAGATTATCGGATATATTGACAAGCGTTGGCGATTTCTAGAAACTGTTTACTCAATATTTCGTAGATTGCACGGCAATTGGCATTGTGCCAGTTCCCGTGGTTTATCAACAGTAAAATGTGTCCGTATCCGACCGGCAGACATGAACAGAAAATCTTGAATCAGTCTGGCTTCGGCTTGGGCACGTTTCTGTCTACGGTCATCAAGTGCCAATTGTGACAATATGGATGAGTTAAAACCCGGCCACAACTGGGTATCAAGACCACATAAAGAATTTTCTAGCGCCTAATAAATAGCGCAAAGAAGCAAATCTAACCGCTGAAATATTCTTTTCCAGTTGTTGCATTTCGCGTTCCATTTTTTTCTTCTCGGCGCCCTTGGCAGTCTCCTCTTTTTTGACCTCCTGCAACCGTTTCGAGGCAGCTTCGAGCTTCGCGTCAGCGTCTGCTACTGCAGGATCCTGAATATGACGACAGTTTGTATACTCGACGTCGACGGACATCACACTTAGACAGTATGAAAACATACCATAACCCATCTGAATAATGAGCCAAAAATTATTCAGTTTTTATATCATAATATTTCGCTTTTACTATGGAATAATTAATTGCAAATTTATCACAAGATGTTCTTCATGCAATTATGGTAGGATTTTGCGCAAACTATGCGCTGCACTTGGTATATGCACAATAACGCCATTGCATTCTGTTTCGATTTGTATTGGGTGGCCATGTACAATCGTATCGAATGCTGATATCCTAAATTTTTGGATAGAGAACTCAATATATAAATCAATGGGAAAGACAAAAATAACAAACATCCTGCAACTGTTGCTTCAAATCCTCGATTTTATTTTCGAGCAAAAGTTTCGCTTCACCCAGCGTTCTTTTCTCCTGTTCCATTTTTTCAAAATCATCCTGATGCTTTTGGATCTCTGCCTGCAATTTGTCGCCGCCACCCTGAAAAACATTGTTGAATATTAAATCCACGTCAAAAACCATTGCATCGTTGTCAAAATACGTAAGGGGGAAGATTGGATTTTTTCCTCACTCCCCCGAGGGAAAAATTTCCCCCATGCACGTGTGTCGTGCATCCACATATTCAAAATTTATTTAAATACGTTTTTTCCCGGGTATTTATAGTGGGTTTTCAGCATAGCTGGGCATGTGCATGGCACAAATGGCGACAACTGTCGAGTGAAAATGCAGAAAAATTCATTTTCCTACAGAAGGCATTGCCGCAGCTTGATCACGGATACCCACTGTGATTGTGCTAGTATTGATCCAAGTTTTTCTTGTGTCGATTCATTTGTGAATAATTCATTAGTGGAAAAGTGCGTGGAAAACGCCAGTGTGCATTTTATGCGACTTTGTATCCAAGTGTGTTTTTAGACCTCTGTGAACACTTAGAGAAAAACCCTGCATGCCAGAACTTTTTGGTCAGAAAAATGCCAATCCCTATTCCAAAAATTCAAAAAACAAACAAACAATCCCGATCTCGTGACGCCAATACGAACCCCAAAAACTAAAAAAACAATCCCGATCCCGAAGTCAATTCCGTTTGACCCAACTCAGCAGGACGTACACCCCCCCCCCCCTAGAACACACCTTCAACTGGTTAAATTCGAAAGCTGTGGTGAGTCGCTTCAACTGCTGGTACTCTCGGTCCAGCTTCTGGTACTGGTTGTAAGCTTCCCTGTCGCGGCGTAGCTTCTCTACGCACGGCTCAATTTCTTTCGTTAATATCTGCAGTGGGAATAGAAGCAACTCACCAGGTGAAATAGCCAAATCAGGGGTTTAGTAGGGGGTGGGGGTCGGGGTTTAGCTATTTAACTATCCCGGGGGGGGGGGGGGCAAATTTTTTGGCTTAAGTGATTTTTGAGAAACTTTGCCCCAATTATCGCTCAAAATCACTAGTTTTCATACCTTTTTATAGTTTTTCACCTTCAAAATCGCTATTTCATGTGTTTCATTGCCATTATCAGCTATTTGTGTACTTTACATGCTTGTATACCTATTTTCACCTATTTTTAGCGATTTTTTCTCTTTTCTTCCTTCTATACCTTGGAAAACCTATATATTGAACCAGGGACGTATCCAGGATTTTTGAGCGGGGGGGGGCTGCTTGTTTACGGAGCCCGGCGGGGGGGGGGGGCTCAGCCCCCCCCCCTAAATTTTTTTCCCTATATAGGGACGGAAAGGCGTTTTGGCGCTGGCGCCATACAAAGGCGCCACACCATGGCGTTATTGGCGTTGGCGCCAGCGCCAGGAACCGCTTTTCATGTATGTAAATATGCATACATATACAGCGAAAGTGGCAAAAATATGCTTATTTCCGAGGATCTTTGTTTACAGGGACCGATCCGCTGAAAATACAATGCATCGGGAAGACATTGCGCGCTTACGCGCAAAATTTTTGAGAAACATAGAAAAATATACATGAAACGTTGCATTTTCCGGGACTTTTTAGGTCTCACCCCGGGAAGGGGGGGGGGGCTGCAGCCCCCCCCCCCCCCCCCCCCCCCCCTGGATACGTCCTTGTATTGAACTCCCGCAAAATCCCCCCCATTTTTCAACTATAAATCGCTTCCGGAGGAGCGATTTGCTATCTATATGAACCCACGCGGGGGTTCAAATCTGCAAAACCCTGAGCCAAATCACTACGTTATTGACGGCTTTCAAAGAAGAATGTCGCACCTCGTCAATTTCATTCACTTGCTTCTCTTTACGTTTAATCGTGCGCTCGGCTTTTTCTTTCTTCGTTTCATACAGACGAGTGCCAGCGGCTTCTTCAATCATGCCCAAAATCTGCGTCAGCGAGGCTTAAAAAATAAAGTTAGACAACGTGAAAAAAATGATGGCCACCAAAATCTGCGTTGAATCTAGATGAAGACAAAATATTAGTTTATTTGAAAATGTCCAAAAAAAACCATGTTACCTCCATAGGTTTCATTCTGAGAACCTGCTGCACCCTGCCTTGCATGATCAGAAAGTGGGGATTATTCACATTTAGCTGCACGGAACGGAACAAATCGATCACGCGCTCCTGATTGGCTATCAGATTGTTCACATGAAATTTTGATCGGCCGCCAATGATCACCTGCGCAAATAATTGCATCATTGATGAAATTTGGAAATTATGATATTTTGAGAATGTTTGAAAGGCAACACGCACTGAAAATTTTGAGGGACAAAAACGGGTATTGAACCAGTGCCGAAAAATGCCTAATTCCAAAGTAATTTGACAAAGTGAAAAATAACTGTTTATGCCGAAAAATGTATAGAAATATATATTGTAGCTTTTGTGGATGCCACTATCTGGCATCCACGTTCATTTATAGATTATTTCGTGAAAGAACATGGTAGAGCCCAAATTAGGGTGTCTGAAAGGGGCCACACACACTAGTTGACATCGCCAAAAATGTCAACTGAATGTGAACTACCTAAATAAATGTTTCACAAATTATACGCATTGCTTGAAAACAAAGTCAACTGAAATTAGTTCTTTAAAAAGTTTAAAAAACACACACAAAAACCACCGTCTAAATAAAATGTCAACTGAAATACTTTTCACAACCCCCCACAACTAAATAGCACAAAATAATTGTTCACTTCGGCCAAGCATCACACTTGACAGAAACAATGAAAATCAAGTGTCACTACATAAAAAACCTGCTCTATCACATAGGAATGTTGAAATAGATTTAGTTGACATTTTTTTCATGTCAACTAGTGTGGGCGCTCAAAGTGACCTGTCTCGAAATTACAATCTCCTTGTACTGCTCATAGGTGGGCGGGCTAGAACGCTTGTCCGAATTGTCAAACGTGATAGACACCGTGGCCTTGTTAACGCCCGCCTGACCAGACTTGTACACGAGTCCTTGCAAATTGTCGGCGCGCATCTGCGGATAACAGGGCGCGTTATTCACATGGTTTGGAACGGTGCCAGAAAACTATTGTAGCCAGGATGGCAAGAAACGGAAACCAAAAGAAGATTGATTGCAACAAATCAACGCGCTGACCGTTTTCGTGTTCTGCAAGCCGAGCACGAAGCAGATCGCGTCAAGGATGTTCGACTTTCCGGACCCGTTGAGTCCCGTGATCGCGTTGAACGTCGGATCGAACGGTCCCACGTAGGTCCGTTGCGCGTACGACTTGAAGCCATTTATCTCGATTTCTTTGACGAACATCCTGAGAAACGGCGCACCAAGACCATGAAAAAACGACTCGTTTCCTTTTTGAGCGGATATTCGAAAATCACTGAATAGACGTCGCTTCAGCGACCTTTACATTCAGGAGTCGCTGATTTTTGGTATCGCGGACATTATGTGAAGTTGGCATTTCTCCGATGAAGTCCAATTTTCTTTTTGGATACGATTACATATTGTACGAACAAGAGATAAAGACACAGGATTTCCGTCCGAGTCACTGATTATGTTCGCGGAATGCGATAATGGATTGGATATGGTAGCTAATGGCCATCGGCACACACTACTATGCCACGCCGGTTCACCATCATCAACGGCGGTATACAAACGGGGTATCCATACAGGGGTTTGGACAAATGCCAACTTCACATAATGCCTGTCCCCCGATTTTTGGACCAACGCCAGAATTAAATAAGAATTGCATACATACAAACAGCTGTTCTGACGTTTCAAGCGTACAGAAGTTTCACAGCGTCTCACAGCGAAATGATATTAAAATGAACTGATTAAATTAATAAGTTTCTGCTTGTGCTAATTTGCATAGCACCATACGCGACGCAAGGTATCAATCCATACTGCAAAAGCCAATGTAAATTTATCCGGCGCATCAGTACGAGAGTGACCCTAACAATAAATTTTGTACATGCTTATTGTGGTTGAGTGTCGTCCCCTGAACATCGAAGTCGGAACATCAATTTATTGGTTTCGGTAAACGATGCGCTTGTAGAGTTATTCCTGGTTGGTGAGGCCCTTTCGCTTCTTCACATTTCTGTTGACCTAACTTTTATATGAACCCCCTTGGCAAAGTGCCAACCGTACGGCATTTTCAACCAAATCACCTCTCCACCTGTCCTCAAGTAGTCTTCAAACTTTATTCCACTCAACAGCATTACGGGCCCAGTTTCGGGCGACGCGACAAGAGGCGAGATGTCGGCGCCGACGCACTCCGGCCTGTCGAAGTCGTTCTGGTCGCCGCCCAACGCGGCCGGCTTCAAGATGGACCAGGAGGTCAGTTGTGGTTGTTTGGGTGAGAGTGTGTTTGTTTTCGCGTGGGTAGAGTAGTGTGGTTTGGTTAAGTGTGGAACACACTGTGTGTGTGACCCGCTGCCGCTGAGGAAACGCCGATCTCGCAGCCTCTTGAGCAGGAATCATTCAGTTTTGTTGAGCGATAGTAGTACTAGGGTTGGCACTGTGCATAATATCGGGCACTTGAGATCGCCATCGAAAATATGCGAAAAATATTGAAAAGTAATATCGTTGCAAGTTGCAACGTATTTTCAACGTTTACACTGTTAACGTAAATTTCCTTCGTTTTCGTTTGCCACGAGATATATATGTTGCTTGTATAAAATCTATGCCGAGACTATTGTCATCCAGCTACGTTTAGTGCCGGATTTGCGTGCAGATTATGTAGAGAAGAGTATTTGTTTACCGTGTGTTACTGTATATGGGCTAACATCGGATTTAGCCATTGAATAGAGATAGATCATCAAGCGTAGAAAAAGCAGACGAGCTGTTTTCAATTTCATCTTTTGCTGATCTGCAGTTTTTCCATCTGCAAGTTCGTACCGATGGCCGAAATTGTTAGAACTGTTTAAAAAACCGATTTTTTTTAATGGGGCCGAAAAAAACTTTTTTCCATCCCTATTGGAATCTTATAAATTATGATGAAATATTCGTACTGCATTATTTCTCCGTCAGAGAATAATCGATCCGGAGTCTTATTCGAGAATACGTGTAAGCAAATACGTGGGCACATTCGGAAAAATTACACATTGACAAGCACAGACACGCGATGCCCGATAGCGTTCAGTTTAGCATTTTGCGTTTTTGAAGGGTAGCAAAACTTTGCTGCGCCGCGAGATTTCCACCACCTATTTTGCACTGCTGAACACAGAAATCTTCCCATTTTTCGTTCTATTTAATTTTGAACTAATCGACTTATATATCACCTTCCAAACCAAATAAGTCAATCTCGTCAAAAATATACATAAATACTTACGCATCAATGATTTACGTGATCCATTATTCCCCAGTACATTGGCTCTTCGTAAAATAGCGGTACTGCACTGTACAGTGAGAGCTTGAGCCGCACGAAACGATTTGCATGTTTCGCTCGCGCCGTGATCAGTTTCCTCACTGCGCCGATCTGCACGACATCTGAAAGCGCCCACGTCCTTCCTGTGTGTTTCGCTAAGCCGCCTGCCAATTGTGCCCGTACCAGCCGCGGATGGGCACTTTTGCGCCGCCGCAATCGAGTGCTCCAGGGGTATTCTAGATTTTGACCCGCATGTTGGATAGATAGCCAAGATACATAGCTGGAAAAAAAATTTTTGGGGGGTTGCAGGTGTTCGATATATAAGCTTTTTCAAGGTGTATAAGGACGAAAATGGAGAAAAATCGCTAAAAGTAGGTGAAAAATGGCTTATAATAGGTATATAAGCACATAGTATTGAATAGCTGAAGATGGGTATATAAGCACATATAGTACTGATGAACTAGGTATTTTGGAGGTGAAAATGTATGAAAAATAGCGATTTAGAGCAAAAATTGGGGAATAGTTCCACAAAAAGCGCTCCAGATATGTTGATAGCTGACCGATTTAGGGGATAGTAGCCCAAAACATTGCCTCCGGGGTAGATAGATAGCTGAGCGACCTCCGGGATAGATAGACAGCTGGGCGGTTTTGGGGGAGGGGTAACCCCCCAACCCCCCCTTCCTACCCCTGGAGTGCGCATTCTCAGCGGCCCGTGCAATATCATTCGGCTCATTAATGTCCCAACGCCCCCGCTCGTTTCACCCCGTTACTCGGCGGGTCGGCGGCGGTGCTTTTTGATGAAACTGCGCCGCTATTGCTGCCGCCTGATTGCTTTCTATATCTACGACAGCTGGCGCAAGCTGGTGCGCGCCATCTCTGAGATTTTTGCAAGCTTATGTGAAATCGTGTGCCTGAGAATGAATTGCGGGTTCGTGTTTTGTGTGTCCAAATGTAGGTCTTTCAAATCACAGGGTACCAAAGGGGTTGGGTGGGGGAAGCCCCCCTTATCAAGGTCGGTTGTGCTCTACATTGAGTGGATGGAAAACCCATCTGATAAAAAAGCTCTGAAGAACGTTTTTAACCCCATGTCCAATTTCACAAATATTTATGCGTTGTGTCTCATTGGTTGCCGCCGGCAGATGTGATTAATTAAGCACATAAATCTATACCCCGCTCGCCCTGCACATAGCTAATCGGCCAGCCTGGAATGGCCCGATGTGCGGCAGCTATTTTAGTCGGCTCTCTGTACGCGCCTACGCGTCTCTGCCGTGCGCCGCTGCCGCACGGCCACGTAGACATTGTGCGGCGCACCGCGTTTGAATGGGGCCGGCTTCGCAAAGATCACCGCGCGATTTTCATTTGTGGAGACATTTTCGTTTGGAAATTATGAGAGTGCTTGTGAATTTGTGCGCGGAATGGATGAGGGATTAGGTTTTTTACTTTTGCCTGATGGGTAAAAGCCGGGATTAGGAAAAATTATTTTGCCTGACCGGTAAAAGCTAATAGCCACGTGTTTATCCCTTTATGCGCTTTTGTTCTAATGACGCACACTCTAGGTATATTCTACATTTACATATACATCAAAATAAATTCCATTTTCTACTTGTCAATTCATCGTTCGCGTTTTGCATTTTCAATTTGCGTCCATCTCAAACAAATGCAAAATTCCGCATGCTAATATTTTGCGGCCAGCTGGTTCTGTCAGGGCAGCCTATAGGTCTTTGATTGGAGCGTCCCCCCCCCCCCGCGGTGCAACAGCTGTGCGCCAAATTCATTTGGTTTTCGCTGCGTTGCTGAAAAGCCGCTTACTCACCCATTGTGCTTTGCAATGCACGGAATGATGTGGGAAACCGCAGAAATTTAGCTGCCGTCGGATTTCAGCGTTTCACTATTTGTGTGTTGTTTTAGTGCTCGGTTGGTTGGACTGTGTACTTTTGTATTTCAACTCATATCTGGCATACTCAATCACAGTTGTTAAAATGTATTTTCATTTACTCGAAAAATACGTATACTCGAGTTAGGGTTGGCCGATGTTTTTTTAAACGTATTTTGCAAAATTTTTGCGCGCAAGCGCGCAATTTCACACACAAATTGACATTGGTGGTTGTTTTATTTGGTTTTGTGGCATTTTTAGTATCAAAGTATCCATTTCTATGTGCTACCATCGGTTAATAAGCCGTCATATGTTGCTGTAGTATATAATATTGAGGTAATGTGCTTCCATGTACCTCCACAGTGTGTAACTTCACTCCCAAAGTAACAACCTCGTTTTATAACCTTGTTTGATCACTATTCCGTGCCAAACTTTACCTGAAGTCACGAACATTCGACTATAAGGCGATATACAAATGATATGTGACGAAAAATGGATATTTTTGACACAAATCACCACTTATAATGCTATCCCATGGCTCCACAGACATTATATGGTCATATAAAACATCACAGAGTATTGCCACTGTCTGATATACCTATATATGTTGACACAAGGTCATATCTGGGAGCTTTTAAAAAAACAACGTTTTTTATTTCAAAAAACGTTGGTTTTTTTAAAAAAACGTTGGTTTTTTAAAAAACATCGAGTTAAAAAAAACAACGTTTTTTTCCAACCCTAACTCGAGTACTGGGTAAATGCATTTACATATACTTTGAAAAAAGTACATGTACATTTGGAAAGTATACGTGTACAGAAAATGTATTTCAGAAATGTCAAATGGTAATTTGTGTAGTACAAATGAAGCAACCATGAAGAAATCATCAGTAAATTTGTAGAAATACGTAACAATCATAAAAAATACATCTGTTATGTCTTCCAGTATAAAAATTGCTTTCACATGTAAAAATTCACTTTTAAATTTTAACATGAAATGAAGTACTCACTTTTACACATTCTATGAAGAAAAGTACTTGCTTTTACATTTTCCAGAGAAAAAGTACTCAATTTTCAAGCACTATTGAAGCACGAAAAAAAAGTATTTTACTCACATGTACACATGAAGAACAAACGGGTAAAAAGTATTTTACATTTTCTGTACTCAGGAGTGTGTAAAAAAGTATTTTGCATATACTTTGACAAAAGTTAAGTAATTTAACAACTCTGCACTCAACGTGTATGTAAATGTGTATTAGCGGACGGTTTTCCGACGAAATCAGGTATTTGCAGACTTTGCATTTGCTGCCGCCAGGGTCACAAATTCAACCAATTCTAGTTTCACAGTGGAAGTTCATGCTGTTCAACTGTGCACGTTTGTTGTGCACCGCGCGCAAGTTCTTCGTGAGTGCCCGCTCTGCGGATGGCTGCGGTACTGTGTAAACATTGACTTGTAAATATTTATTTTTATAAACTTGTATTGAATGAGTGTGGCTCGGCGATGGGCGGGCCCCGTTTTCGCATGTATTACTCAACACTAATTGCCTACTGGTCAGAATCCTGAATTGGGGGTGCAAGCTGTTTGGGCGGTTTAGGGGGAATGCTGTTAGATGGAAAATGATTTTTTTAACAAGTTTTTTTTTCAAAACAGTTTTGAAAAATCCCTTTACAAACACTCTGAACTTTGTGAAAGCAGTTACTGGGATACATGTCTGTGGAAAAATTTATGTTTTTTTACAACAAAATGTCAGGTTTCATGTATTTATTTTTAAAATATGATGATGGCTTTTGAGTCAAATAAACGAGGTGCCATACTAATCCAGGTTTCTTACACTACAGTTGAGTTTTGATCGCCAAGGCCACTTCGATCTGGGTTGGTCTAGGGTTGGAAAAAAGGTATGATTAAAACTTATTTTAGATTGATGTTTGATTTTTATAAAAAAGTTTTTTTTTCCGAAAGCTCCCAGATATGGTTATGAGTTAACATACATGTATATCAGACAGGTGACAGTACTTTGTGATGTTATATATTGCCACAGAATGGGTGTGCAGCCATGGGATGGCATTATAAGTGGTGATTTCTGTCACAAATATCCATTTTATGTTGACTTATTGCGTTTTTTTTTGTCAAACATTCATGACTTCAAGTTAAGTTGGGCATGGAATAGTGTTTAAATTAGGTTACAATAGAAGGCTAATGCATTGGCAGTGATTTTTCACTCTGTACAAGTATTTATATGGTAGCACATTGATTGGATATTATAATATGTTATTGATACATTATTGACACTAAAAATGCCTCAAAACCACTCAAAACCACGGGGACTTTTTTTCACATGCCTTGATAAAAAAATTCATTTTAAAAATTTAAGCGATTTTTTAAATAAAATCAGTTCCAACTAGGGTTGGAAAAAAACGTTTTTTTTTTAACTCGATGTTTTTTAAAAAAAAACAACGTTTTTTTTAAAAGCTCCCAGATATGACCTAGTGTCAACATATATAGGTATATCAGACACTGGCAATACTCTGTGATGTTAAATATGACCATATAATGGCTGTGGAGCCATGGGATAGCATTATAAGTGGTGATTTGTGTCAAAAATATCCATTTTTTGTCGACATATCGTTTGTATATCGCCTTATAGTCGAATGTTCGTGACTTCAGGTAAAGTTTGGCACGGAATGGTGATCAAACAAGGTTATAAAAAGGAGGTTGTTACTTTGGGAGTGAAGTTACACACTGTGGAGGTACATGGAAGCACATTACCTCAATATTATATATTACAGCAACATATGTCGGCTTATTCACCCATGGTAGCACATAGAAATGGATGTTTTGATACTAAAAATGCAACAAAACCAATGAAAACAACCACCAATGTCAATTTGTGTGTGAAATTGCGCGCTTGCGCGCAAAAATTTTGCAAAATACCTAGTGCTTAGTACTACAAATTTTGGCCGATGTTTAAAAAAAAAAAAAACATTTCGGACGTCATGTTTAAAAAAAAAACGTTTAAAAAAAACATCGGCCAACCCTAGTTCCAACCCTGTAATTAAAAAAATCATGTGCCATATCTATTTGCGAGTGTGGCTTTGAAAAGAATATGGTTGAAAACGATAGCTGCCACCGCTAGTCTGCAACTGGCACTTTTATTTGCTGAGCGGCTTTTTCTCTAGGTGGGGTAGATTGGGCTACATTAAAGCTCGGTGAGAGATTTTTATTTGATCGCGCAATTGAGGAAATAAAATTTTTCTGCATTGGCTGTTGTTTATTTTCCTGCATTTACTTTACTTTTTGTCCTCTGGTGCAGTCGTGTACTAACGTGAATATTTGGTGGAATCGTTTTAGTATATCATTCACGAATATATTCAATCAATTCCGCTGTTGTCTTTGAGACCATGCCTCAATAATTTCCTGCTAATGTTGCCACTTAAACACATTACGTGCGTCCGCGTGAAATATCGTTCTCCAGTCATCTAAATCCAACATTTGGTGTCATTTTGCTCGGACGCGTTTATTCCATGCGAATGTGACATCGCTGGGGTCATTCATGGCCCTAATTCCGTGCTGAATGCGTCATTGAACATGTTTTCGGTATAAAGATCGCTGAAATCATTTTTGCCTGTGCCTCGTGATATGTGTAGACGTTTGTAGATTTGCCAGTCATGCAGAGGTGTTATATGGTCGTGCCAATTTTGTACGTGCTAATCATTGTTCAATTATTCCGTTAATTATGCCAGCTGCATGCAAAAAATAGGCTACAACGGTTCTTAGCAGCGTGAATTTCAGTTGTGCCTGTAAATATTTAACCGGTGGCGGTAATCGTCCGGAACACTGACTATTTATTGATGGTGCATGTTGGATTTAAAAATCCAATTCTATTATTGTGCGTGCCGTCTTGACCTTGGTGAGAAGTCTCCAAATTCAGCGACTGCACCGCGATGAATGTGTGATGTCATTGTGTGCTGCCCTCTGCCTTGGGCAGATGGCCAGTGGAATGTGACCCCTGTTTGAATTTAACCGAGTTTTTCACTGTTCCCTCGTTTTTGGGCAACATTTGAGGATATGTCCGGTTGGGAATTGTATTTCGAGACTGCCTACATGCGTTTATTTAACATTTTTTTCACTCGCAAAATTCCCCTTTGCATAGCAGAATAATAACGCCGTGTGTGACCTCTCTCTCTTTTTCGCGTGTTTTCGCACACCACAATTATTGCGTGTTGTTGGGGTTGTGTTATGTCGGTTGGTATTGTATGAGTACGCAAATACACATAAATACTTGCAATTGTCCAACGTGTACCTCACGTACAGGTAGGTGCCGCAGTTGCGTCAGTTTATGCGTGCATTCAATAGATCCGGCCCCCTAGCCCGGGTACACAATCGTATTCTGCTGCACTTATGAATACATTGTGCATTTTACATGCGGCGCGGGTGGCTGAATTGCGGCCAGTTCTGCGCGCTAAATATGTGTTTGAGTTGCTGTTGACTGGAAATTCGTTTGTTCGTCCGCGCGGCGCGCCGTGAACTTTGAAAATTGCACTTGACGCCTGGCGGAGGGCCAACTGGAGCCAGTAGTCGCTATTCAAGTACAAGTGTGTCCTCGCTGCTCGCAGCCGGCGCGCGTCCTTATTGCCGAGAAGAATCTCTATTTGCGAGATTTGTTGATGTTTTGAGACGCAGAGTTTGTCGCCCTCCTTGGCCTGGTTGAATTTGCGGGCCCGTTTCTAGTCAACAAAAGTGCCGTGAAAGCGGGCGTTAAATGCGGTCGCCCCGCTGCGCGACATGGCTGGGGAAGTTCACCGAACGTATCTATTATCATCTATCGAATATTGATATGGAGAGTTTTGGAATATTGCCAACTATTTACACCGACATTAAACGATCTTATGGGGAAATCGAATATCTAGTACTTTTTAATATCACATGTGCTCGGCTGACCGCAAGGTAGGCGCCGAAATTTACTTATGTCTTAGTCGATAACACGCGAGCAGGATAGTTATGTACGCACCTTAGCAAAAAGGAAAAGGCGGAGTCGCGTACAAGCTGCGAATGTTTTTTTCTGACACTTTTTGCTGCAAAAAATTTTCTCATGAACAATGACGTCATGATGGAGCGTTCTATCAGAAAATGCATAGCATGCGGTCCGCCGAGTATACCGAAATCGTGAAGTTTGGAATAAAAATCATAAATCGATATGGGCACCCCCAATCGTCCAAACTCCGCCTACATCCTTCTCTGTATTTGGATACCCTGTAACTTCTGCGGTGCGGTGCGGCCCCGCCGCCGCTCAAGGCGGCGACAAAGGTACGGTCGGTGATCCGGCCGTCGCGACTGCGCCGCCGCCTCATAGGCCTCCTAGCCCTACCTGAATAAAACATTTAGTTTGCGCGGGGGCAATGCGCCGGGCGGCGCGAGTCAAGTGTTGCGCTGCGGTGCGCGCCGCCGCGCCGCCCGACTGCAAACTGCTACTGCAGTTGGGCCGCCCCGGCCGCATTGTTTGATTTTGTAGGCGTTTGTATTTGATTGGGATCCAAATTGAGTGGCTATTCTGCTCGGCTCAAATGTAAATAAGGTTAACCGACGTATTTTAATTGTGTATTTATTTATTCACTTGCCAGCGCGCAATCTTGAATGAAAATGTGCAAGTAGGGATGAAAAAACATTTTTTGGCACCGTTTTTAGAAAAATAAAGCTGTTTTTTTTCTCGCAAATATGATTTTCTTTAAAAAAAGGTTTCGATACTTGTTTAAAAAAATTATAGAGCACCGACCATCCCCGTGAAAAGTATCGATTTTGATCGCCTCGTTTTTTTAATATTGAAATTTCAACCGGTTGCTTCGATGCGCCATGTGATTCTGGTGGCAAGTCGCGTACAAATTGATGACGTAGCATTTGATTGTGTATTATGACAAAAGCCTGTCGAAAAATCAGGTGTATGCATTTATTTCTACCCGCTGTAATTGCACCCCGCAGCTGTAAGTTGAAGTATGTGCGGCAGCGACAACAGGTTTCTCGCTAACACTGATGCTATCAGCTGCACATCGAACACGTCTACACGTGAATAAGTGCATCATGTGATAATGGACCCTCTGTAAGTGCATATCTGCGGGCGAGGAAAAGCAATTCAATGGCGTCGCGTCAACTCGGCGCGGCACTTTTGCATCCACTCTTAGTTCACCTCGTTAACATTCCAAAATCTGCTCGGAGACGCGCGTCGCGCCGTTGTGTCGCTTTTTCCATACAATTAGCCTACTTTTGCCGCCGGGCTAATTGCGCCCGTACGGGGGAGATCGCATCAGGGTCGGCGCGACTGCCGCTATCAGTTCAGAGTTGTTAAAAGTACCGAACTTTTTCCAAAGTATACGTAAACGTAAAGTATTTATTTTTTACTCACCCCTTGAGTACAGAAAACGTA
The DNA here is from genome assembly GCA_964036195.1 of Sphaerolaimus hirsutus. NCBI lineage: Eukaryota > Metazoa > Nematoda > Chromadorea > Monhysterida > Sphaerolaimidae > Sphaerolaimus > Sphaerolaimus hirsutus. The sequence continues at coordinate 15,486,211 of OZ038454.1, read as the reverse complement.
CTTTTCCCCTTCATAAAACATAAACGTGAGTACTTTTGAGAAATGTCTCCAGAATTTTCGCTCAAAATCACTCATTTTTGTAACTTTTTGCCTATTTTATGCAATTTTTGATTACATATCTGGTTTTATACCTATTTTCGACTAGTTTCTCATATTTTTAGCATATTTTCTCCCTTTTTTCCCTTCCATGCCTTTAAAAATGTATGTAAAAGATGATCCGAAATACTTTTTCTGTACTCGAGTACATTCAAAAGGTATACTTAAAAGCGAGTACCGGAACTTTTTTCGAGGAAACGTAAAGATATTTACTCTGTACCCGAGTATACGTATTTATCGAGTAAAAGTAAATACTTTTTAACAACTATGTATCAGTTCTGCGCGTGTTTTCTGTGCGCGCGCGATTTTCGCGATTTGTGTCGCTATAGGTCCATTTCAATGTCCATAAATTCCATGCGCGAAGCGACTTTTTTGTTGGATTACTATGTGATGAAATGTAGGCGCGCTTGCCATCTAACTTTCGTTGCAAGCCCTGTTATTATGCCCGATTTTTGGGGAACGGGACATTTTTTGTTCCAGATATTTTTTTCAAATGGGAAAGTTTATTTTCAAATTGGCTGGAAGTATTAATCAAAAATCTATGAGTAATTCTCGTGGATGTTAAAAGCTTCAAGACAGGGTCACAGGGGTCGCAGTGTTTTTTCCCTTGCGGGTTCAGATTAGTGGTAAAAAGATTATTTTTGAGTACATTTACCAAGTTTGAGATCTCTTAAAATATTTGAATTGGCATTCTAATGATGTTCAAAATTTCTTTTCTCTCGCAACTTTTTTATTTAATCGAATAAATGCACTTTGTGATTTTTCGATGTCAACTACTTCGGATGTTATCCGACATCCGCCGCGAGTCCATAAAAAAGGAATGTTGCCCCAGGTGCATTTATGATTTGCGAATTGACCCGGTGAGATGCAAATTCGCATTGTCGTTTTTATTCGTTATCCACGTCGCCTTCATTCATCCGTCTAAATGCGCGTCCAAATCTTGATTTTTCACCTGGGGTGTGTCTCAAAAATTCAGTTTTCTATGTGGCTGATGTTGTCCTTTCTCGCAAAGTTGATATTCGCTGATTAGATAGGTAGCACTTGTTACAATTTGCTTAATGATCACCATTCAAACAAGTATTGATGCAATTTTCCACTGAAATTGAAAAAATCATGCATCAGTTAATCATCATTAATTGAATTTACCGAAATGAGTCATTTTTACCTCAGTTTACGGACACGTCATTCGGGTAAACTCATGTGTATGCCAAGCTTATTTATGAGTTTTCCATTTTTTTTCAATTTAGCAGAAAACTAAAGCGTGTCGGGGCAATAATTTACTATCGAATATCTGATAGAAAATGTAGACATGTAAATTTCGATTCAGTGCAACACACCCCTGTACTCTGTCCTTTTTCACTTTTCAACCGCGCAAATCAAGCGCAGCGGATCAAAATTTTCTTATTTTTTTCATCTACCCTCCGCAGTTGATTGAGCCTGAAAAGGGCGTGGGTCGGTGCACAAGTAAAACCGGTGCACAAGTACGGCCGGTGCACAAGTTAGAAGAGCGGTGCACAAGTACGCCCGGTGCCCAAGTAACGTGCCCGTACATGGGCACTGGGCGGGGCATTTACTTGGGCACCGGGCAGCTGTTTTACTTGAGCATACATGTGCATTGCTTGGGCACCACTTGTGCACCTTGCGTCAAGTGTAGCTGCGTCCACGATTTTTCACCATTGATCTTGTGGTTGTTGCAATTAAAATCGATTATACATCGGTCTATCAATTGAACTAGAGTTGACTAATTTGGACTTAGCTCATTATTCGGCTGTTTGATGCAACTGGTATACTCGGCGGACATGATACTCTGCCCTCGCACTCATTTATGTCTCACGTTGGAAGCGTGCCAATGTTGATTGAGCATGCAGGGCCGTATCCAGGGGGGGGGGCGGGGGGGGCTGCAGCCCCCCCCCCCCCCTCCCGGGGCGAGACCAAAAAGTGAGCGGAAAATGCGACTTTTTCAACGTCAGCGTTAAAAATTTTGCGCGCAAGCGCGCATTCTTCACCAGACATAAGGTATTATCATCGGATTTGCTCTATGTGGCCACAAATCATTATAAATACACTCAATGTTGTGTTTTTTTGCTGTTGTGTATGTATATTTACATACATATACAGCATTCCATGGCGCTGACGCCAACGCCAATGGCGCCATGGCGTGGCGCCTACTAATGGCGCCAGCGCCATGGCGCCATTCCGCCACTAGGTAGCTAAAATTTTAGGGGGGGGGGGGGCTGAGCCCCCCCCCCCCTCGCCGGCCTCCGTAAACAAGCAGCCCCCCCCGCTCAAAAATCCTGGATACGTCCCTGTGAGCATGTGATTTTTGTGTAAAGATGCATAAAATCATTGTTGTGAATGAGTTTATGTATAGCGTTATAACAGCGATGAATTTTTTCAACTTTTTATGAAAATGACATGCGTAAAAAATCGTTGGCACGCTTCCAGCCGGAACCACGCGTGCAGGGTGTAAAGTAACTGGAATATATTTGAGACACACACGCCGCGTCACTGCAACTGGCGACTAACGATGGCAAAAAAAGATTCGAAAATTCGAAAATATTTTCGAATTTTTTCATAATTTTCGAATTTTTATTCCACCCCTGGAAAAAACACTTAAAAATCGATTTATTTTTTAAAAATTTCGAAAATTCGAAAATTCAAAAATTCGAAAATAGTTTTCAAATTTTTCAGGGAATTCAAGGTCACAAAAAGCTATCTTAAGTTCAGCGTGATAAATAAAGCGACAATTGATATGAGGTGGGTCTGAAAAAGTCTAATGTAACGAAAAAAAACATTAAAAAACATTGAAATGGCATCCGCGGCGGCAGCGGTGGACCCCATCAAATCCGTTTAGGAATGCGCGGATAGAGACTCCGGTCCGTCAAATAAATCGCTCGCAGGTCTTCCGAGGGGCAGTCACACAAACGTTTTTGGAATGCATTATGCCCCAGTAAAAATGGTGCAAACTGATCCACATAAGTGTTTCTACCATTTGTCATGTTAAAGTGAAGTGACATTGTCATGTCATGCTTCACTTACAGTGAAATTAAGGTTAAAAGGGGCTCCAAACATGAAAACAGTCCAAATACTGTGTTCTGCGTGTTTCAGCGTGTTTAAATCCAAATCTGCGTGTTTCAGCGGGGTATGTTGTGTGACAATAGAATTGCTTGACGCCATTCTTGTGCACCGGGCGGTCCGCTTGCATCTGTCCGGTGCACAAGTAAACTGCCGCCGGTGCACAAGTAAATGCCCCGCCCGGTGCCCAAGTACGGGCACTTTACTTGGGCACCGGGCGTACTTGTGCACCGCTCTTATAACTTGTGCACCGGCCGTACTTGTGCACCGGTTTTACTTGTGCACCGGTCTGGCGCCCCTGAAAACACGTTTCGCATATGTTTTTTAACGCCCCATTTTTCTGGAGGCGTGCTCATTTGTCATACTTATTTTTTTACATATTTACTTAGTTACAAAATTTAATCTTTTCCACATTGCGCAGACAGATTATCTATGAAAGTCGCTGGGGCGAAAAAAAAAAAATAAATAAATAGCTATCGGTAGCGTGTTCACGGGGCATCATTTATTTGTCTCGGAGCTATGGCAGCCTCTGTGCTTGACCAGTCCATGGTAAGCTATGACGAATGAAAAATGTGTTTACTTGAAAGTCAAGGTATACAGTACGGAGATGTGTCGACGCCTAAGCCGAGAATGTCGTAAGGTCTGCATGCATTCACATTTACACCGAATGCATGCGAGCAGTTGCGCGGCACGTGTGCGTGACAGCTTGTGGTAATTGATGTGCATGAACCCGGCCCAGCTAGTTGCGGCGTGGTGAACTGAAACAGCTCGTGAGCTCTCTTCGGGCGGCTCGCAGCCATGCCGCCAGCCGCAGGTGCTCGTGATATCCGCTTTTGCTCGCGTGTGTGTTCAGCTGCGGCCGCTTGGCGCCTCTCTACCCGTTCGCTGCAGTGCACTAACTGCGGCGCACCGCAGTGTCGTCATTTGCTCGCTCGCCCCCGTTCTCAAACTATAGTCTCGCCTATGGTTGGAAAAAATCATTGTTCTCAAACGCCTTGATTAAAAAATATAAAAAATTTTATAAAAATTAATTTTTTTAAATTAAAATTGAGGCGTCTAATTCTAAAAGTCGACAAGTCCACAAAATGTGATTTCGAGTAAATCGCATTTTAAGTTTCCGATCCAATTCCAGGCCCGTGGTGCATGTCCAATTTGGCTCTCTCATGGTTTTCATAAAGTTCCATATGTTGACAATAAAGTGTCAAATTTTCAGCCCCTAATCTCAACGTATATGTGAAAAATGGGGTGTCCATAAAATTCCATTCGGTCAGAGCAAAACTGTTTCGGGGAGGGAATTGGACTTGTCGCCTTCTTGCACGCGATAACATTTTTGTTCCCAGGGAAGCCGAGGCTGCCTTATGGGAGAATTATGGACTTGTCGCCTTTTAGAAATCGGTTTCCATAGTGGACTTATCACATTTCTTGCGTTTTTTTCCCATAAAAAAAGGAAGCGGAGGATGGACTTGTCGCATTTTAGCCCAAAACTAAGTGGACTTGTCGACTTCTTGCCCAAACTTTTTGCATTTTTCCCCAAAAATGTCAGATTTGGCACTTTGCCATATGGGCATGTGAGGTCAAAAAATTTATGGAAAATGATGAAAAATGTGCAGAAGTAGCCCCAGATGACGTTTCCGGGCCTAACTCGAAATTTTCATATTTTGGACTTGTCGACTTTTAGAATTGGACGCCTCAATTAGATTTTTTCAAAATGAGGGTATATAGCAAAAAGATGTGTATCTTAAGTGTCACATAATGTATTATTATGTCTATTGTGGTCATATTATGACTGTTGAGTCATGGGATAGCATTATAAGCAGTAATTTCTACCTTAAAATCTCCTTTTGTTGACTTGTGATGTATGCCGGCTTTCACAACCATTTTTTCACGTCAACAATACAATTCAGTTCAACTAAACAAACATATTATGACATATTATTACTTGGTAGTAGGGTTCAAACGGGATCTCAATCCCAGATCCCGTGAAATTCTGAGATTTAGCAGTCCCGATCCCAAAACCCCAATCCCGATCCCAAAATCTAAAAATACCAATCCCGATCCCAAAAATTTTCATATCCTGATCCCGAGAAACTCCCAAGTCCGGGATCCCGATCCCGGAAAAATTAGTGGAAATAATAAAACGTGAAAAAATGACATTTTTGCATGCAAAAATGTGAACGCAAACCCCCTGCGTCCATTTTATGCCACTTTTCTGGCATCCAACAGTGTTTTGAGACCTTTATGAACAACTGTGAATGCCAGAACATTGGTCAAAATCTCTATACCTAGATCCCAATCCCGAAAAATGCCAACCTTCATCCCGATCCCAGCCAATCCCGATCCCGATCCTGAAGTCTCAAAAAACCAATCCTGATTCCGATCCCAAAATCTCAAAAAGTGAATCCCGATCCTGAAAAGTCAATCCCGTTTGGACCCTATTTGGTAGCATGTGGAAATTGAAGGTTTGCCACTAAAAGGCATTAAAACAGATGAAAACAACCCTCACTGTCAATCTCTAAGTGAAATTGCGCGATTGTGCATGATAGATACATAAACGAGTGTACATATGTCTTCCAGAAATTTTACTTTGTGATTAAAAAAACAAAATCAGTTTCCGCCGTGTGTTAAAAAATCATATTTTTAAAATAAAAATCGGTCGGAAAAACGTTTTTTCCAACCCTAGTCTCGCCGCTAATGCGCCTGATAAATCTTCCCCGGTTTAGTCAGCGGCGGCTGTCGCCGCGTTGCTCCGCTCAAATGGCAACAGCGCACCCGTCGCTGTAATTAGTCTAATTTGCATGCGCTAGAGCAAGGGAGCTCAAGCCTATTTTAGTGCGCTACACAGGCTACATGTGCTTTAACTGTAGCTCACGATGCTATGATAGAACCTTATGTCTCGAAATGGAATTTCTACAGGACCTGAACTTTGAAGATGCTCGTGCCAGGGACGTATCCAGGATTTTGGAGCGGGGGGGCTGTTTGTTTACGGAGCCTCGCGAACGGGGGGGGGGGCTCAGCCCCCCCCCCTTCCCGGGGTGAGACCCCCCCCCCCCCGTCCCCCCTGGATACGGCCCTGGCTCGTGCAGCTTACACACAAAATAGTACTACTCCCAAAGTTGTCCTTCGCAGCGCATAATGTGGAAAATGAGTGAGCCGCGGCGGCGGCGGCGGCGGCGCGCCGCTGCGATATCAATCATAATGTAATTGTGGGCCCGTTTTGCCCAGTGGGGCGCGGCGGCGCTTTTATTGCCAGCGCGCCCGCCGCGATGCATGGATACGTTTGCCTGATCTGTCTGGCCGAAGCGTGACGCCCGTGCGTGTCGCAGCCGGCAGTGTTATGGACCCCTTCTCATCTATGTAAGCACATGCGTACAGGGCTCATTCCGCGCCCCCCCCCCGTGTTTATTGCTTATTATTTATTCTAATGTAGGCAGATGTGAGCGCTTGTTTCAGCCCGGCTAGAGCTCGATTTGATTTCGCGGCTGCTTCCGACGCGTTCGAATAACTATATTCTCGGATCTTCACTACTTCTACATATTTTATCTGTAGGTTGAGTGACTACCGGTGGAATGGAATGCAGCCAGCTTTTGCAGCTATCAAAGGTTTGTTTTTCGCCAGTCAAAGGTCTATTTTTGCCGACAATCATTCAGTTTGTCGCCCTCCTTTCTGCACACCTAATAGCTGCCTCTCTCAATTTCTATCCGCAGTAAATTTGTTCGTGAGGTTGCTTCACTTGGGGGCATTTGTTCCATGGAACCTGGTCATGCATAGATTAGTGGAGCTTCATCTAGGCGCTATCTCCAAGTTGAACCTAATATTTATGTAAGTAACTATTGCCGCTATTTGAGGTTCTCAGAAGTGTGAACGAGAAATACACCGATTAATGTGACATTTGTGGAGTGTGGTGTTTTAATTGAAGTTTTAGAAATTTTTGTTTTGTAGGTTCGAAGCGCGATAATGGGCTACACGTAGGATATTTGTCCAATAGATACTTTTTTTGGCCGTGGTGTCATAAGATTGGTGTTCAAATTGTAGTAAACAGTTGATTGAACTTGCTACAAAATTTTACTAAGTCCAATCAATTACTACAAAATGTTTTAAGTATCATTTATTTCAATATGTAATCAGGTGTGCCAACCTCCGAAAAACATGTTGTCATATCTACTGTGTGATGCAGCAACGAATGTGCATCCGCTTGTTTTGATAGCGAAATGATGCCCTCAGCCCGTTCTCCTCAAAATTGACTTTGCAGAATTGAGCGACCTGAAGTTAGGCGCCATTTCCCCACTGCAGCGTTGCATTTACTTAGACCCCCGCCCCTCTCTGTAATCAGGGCGCCTTCCGCTCGCTGTGACTGATGCGGCACGGCTGTCTGGTTGCATTTTGGGTAGGTGTGGTGAATGTGGATGCATGATTGCATGGATCGGTGGGAATTTAAGTGACTGTTGTGGTCAGATTTTAATGTGGTGAATACTTGATAAGATTTAAATGTTTGTCCCATGGAAATGTTTGATTCTGGCTTTTTGCTTCTACACACTTAGCCAATTATATACTTTTTATGGGACAATATGTCTTACCATTAAGTTCCATATGTTCAGGGACGTACGCAGGATTTTTGAGCGGGGGGGGGCGGATTGTTTACGGAGCCCGGCGAACGGGGGGGCGGCGCCCCCCCCCCCCCTAAAATTTGGCCCTATAGGAGAGGAATGGAGTATGGCAGTATTGGCGTTGGCGCTGGCGCCAACGTATACTCTATAGGTACCGATTTAGACCTATATATAGGACTAAGACACATGTTGGACACTTTTAATGCTTTTCAGGCTCCTGAAAATACACATTAAACAATGGGATGGTGATTTGCGCGCTTGCGCGCAAAATTTTTTGAAAGTGCCTACAAAATCGCTTTAGAAAAGTGCCATTCCTGGCAAATTTTTATGTCCGGCCCGGGAACGGGGGGGGGGGCGGCCGCCCCCCCCCCGCCCCCCCCCCCCCTGCGTACGTCCTTGCATATGTTGATAATAAAGTGTCAAATTTTCAGCCCCTGCTCTCAACCTATATGTGAAAAAATGGGGTGTCCATATAATTCCATTTTGTCAGAGCAAAATTGTTCTGGGGAGGGAAATTGACTTGTCGACTTCTTGCACGCGAGAGAATTTTTGTCCCTGGCGACGACGAGTCCGCCATATTGGCAATTTATGGACTTGTCGACTTGTCGAAATCGGTGTCCACAGTCTTGTTTTTTTCAACAAAATAAGCTGCGGAAGGTGGACATGGGTGACTTTTAGTCCAAAACTAAGTGGACTTGTCGACTTCTTGCCCAAGTTTTTTTGCATTTTTCCCCTAAAATGTCAAATTTGGCACTAACGTATATAGGCATGTGAGGTCAAAAAGTTATGGAAAATAATGAAAAATGTGCGGGAGTAGCTCCAGATGACGTTTTCGAAATTTTTCGAATTTTCGAAACTCGAAATTTTCATATTTGGTCTTATCGACTTTTAGAATTGGAAGTGAACATGACTTCATATTCCCATAAACATTTCGTTCGCAGTTCGTTCGCAGTTATCTCATATCCCGTTGTAAGCAGGTACTCAAATCAGAGCCAACGTGCAGTGGTCAGATAAAGCTTTTCCCCCCGGCTGTCGGTGCGCCGCACTGAACCTGAGCTAAATGTACGGGTTGTTGAAGCCGCAGGCGATGTTGCGAAATGTGTCGCATTTAATCAGTTGATGTTGATGGCTTTTTACTGGATAGAATGTCAGTTTGTGGCTTGTAAAATGTCGTGGGTATAACTGTACGCGCGTTCTTATATTTATCTTCATTTATCTCTGGTTATCTGATGGGGGACAATTACAGACTGTGTCAAGTGACAAGAAAGTGACAAGATTTGTGACCTTTTTCTTACAACTTCGACCTTTGTTGTCAGTTGTCATGATGTGGTACAGGGGTTTTGTAGATTTAGACCTTTCGGGTTTCAGATAGAAAGTAAATAGCTGGCCCGGGTGATACATAGGCCATACGGTATAAGAATGAGTCATTTTGTAGGTAAAAATGGGGAAAAAGTGAAGAGTGAGCGATTTTGAGTGAAAATTAGCGTGAAATCGCTTGAAATCTGCTCCACATGTGTAGATAGCTTTGCAATGTCCTGGGGGCGTTTCAGGGGGCTGACAGATCCCGGGTTTATTGGTTATGGGAGAAAGATGACTGCAGTGTACCCCTACTATTTAGGTTGTGGTATTTGATGTGGTTATCATCCGTTTTTAGTTTGCTGTTGATTTACAAACACCGTGATTTAACGAGTTCTGATTTATTGGGGTTAGGAATTCTTGACAAAATCATGTTTTTAAACTAAAGTCGTAAATGTGAACAGCTAAGCTGAGTATTACTCAAGTTGCGTAATGCAACACTTGTTTTCTGAACGGGATCCATTACATTATTATTTAGTACCTAAATTTACACTTTTTATGCACAGCTACTTGAGAAGTTTGGAAAAGGGAGCACTAATGTAAGAATAGTGAAACAGAGCTTATTATTGTGTGTCTAAAGCAGGAAACGCAGCTGCGACGGACTGAATACAAACGCGACCCGTTACCGCCGTGACGGGGACTGTCTCAACTGCGTTCGGTTCAGGGGTCTCCAATTTAAAGGGGGGGGGGGGTTGGGCTGGTTACCCCACAAACGCGACAGATATCCACGTCGAATCTTTGTATATCTATGTTGAAAATGCGAAAAATTTAGCGAAACTTGGGGGAAAGGCAGGGGTCACCAAGATTTTGGCCCTCGCGGGGGCTGGATAGATAGCAAATCGCTCCTCCGGAGGGATAGATAGCTGAAAATTTTTCTGGGGGGGCTGGCGGGGGCACAATATATAGGCTTTTTCAAGGTTAAGAAGGCAGAAAGGGGGAAAAATCGCTAATAATCAGTTAAAAGTAGCCAAAAGTAGGTTTAAAATGGCTAAAAACAGGTATATAACCGTGTATATAGCCGGAAAGCACGATTTTGAAGGTGAAAAACTATAAAAAGGTGCGAAAATTAGTGATTTTGAGCGAAAATTGGGGCAAAATTTCTCAAAAACCACTCCAGATAGATGATAGATAGCTGAGCGATTTGGGGGGGGGGGTCTTTGGGGGTAGTCTGCCAAGAATTTTGCCTCGGGATAGATAGATAGCTGAGCGGCCTCCGGGATAGATAGATAGCTGGCCGATTTGGGGGGGGGCAGCCCCCCTAGGAGACCCCTGGGGAGAGGGGCTTACATCTCCAACTAAACTTTTTGTATAGCAATGTAAAATTTGGGGGGGCTCAGCTGCGCCACCCCTAGATAGCTGAATTTGTTTTTTGGGGGGTGTTGCGGGGGTTCAATAAGGGGCTTTTTGAGGTATACTAGTCAGAAAAGGGTTGAAATCGCTAAAAATAGGGGCAAAATTGTTTAAAATCGGTGGGACCCCCCCCCCCCCCCATTGGAGACCCATGGACCCTGGTGCAGTGGTGTGGCTGGTGATAAATACCACCAGCTAAATACCACCAGATTGTTCAACTGCATAATTATACCCCCAGAAACATGAATATATTATTTTATCTGTGTGAACCGACCACGAGCTTCAAATGTAGCACACCCCTGGCCCGGTAAATAGTTTGTCGCGTCGCCGCGACGCTGCACTTGAGCGCCGGGCGTCGATTGTTTCACTCGATCTTTACTTTGCCCGCTGGCTCAATGTCAAGGCTCCATTTTAGTTGATTGGAGAAACAGCTGCCTCAGCCAAGAGAGCGAGAATTTTTGCCGCCTTCACCGTTGATGCGTTCAAATTGTGTCAGGATTATGTGATGGGCGTTGTGCGGCCGGCCAGCCTGTGGGCTTCGCTTTCTGTTTACCTTTATCGTCTGTGTCATTCAAATTCGGCCGCGAGTTGTCTCATTGTGGTTGAAAGCGCTTCCATTTCACTTTCGAAACCAACCCGACTGCTCCCTTCCAGCGGCCCCTCCCTCAATTGATCATAACAAATATTAGGTGAAATAATGTCACAATTGAATAACGCGTGCCCAACCAATTTGCTATTGCGAGCTGTCACCACTGGCGCGAGTGCAATTCATTTGCACTCATGGTTTACTTGTATATTGTGCCAGTGGAAGAGTGTGAGTTCCAATGTCCCAAGGGGCTGCTGGTCCCAGATTAGTCCCCCCGCAGTCCCGTCGGGGCGCGTTTGGACATTAATGCGCTGTGTTATGTTCTTCTTCAGGTCAGGGGTCTCCTAGATTTTGGCCCTCGCGGGGGCTGGATAGATAGCAAATCGCTCCTCCGGAGGGATAGATAGCTGAAAAAATTTTCTGGGGGGGGCTCGTGGGGGCAAAATATATAGGCTTTTTCAGTGCATAGAAGGCCGAAAAGGGAAAAAATTGCTAATAATCAGTTAAAAGTGGCCAAAGGTAGGTTTAAAATGGCTAAAAACAGGCATATAACCATACATATAGCCGGAGAGCACGATTTTGAAGGTCAAAAACTATAAAAAGGTGCAAAAATTAGTGATTTTGAGCGAAAATTGGGGCAAAACTTCTCAAAAACCACTCCAGATAGATAGATAGCTGAGCGATTTGGGGGGGGGTCTTTGGGGGTAGTAGACAAAAATTTTGCCTTGGGATAGATAGATAGCTGAGCGGCCTCCGGGATAGATAGATAGCTGGCGGATTTGGGGGGGGGCAGCCCCCCCCCAGACCCCCCCTAGGAGACCCCTGCTTCAGGTTGCGTGATATATCCCTGTTTGTGTGTGTTGTGTGTTCTTGTCTTTGTCTTGCTAGTTGTGTTTACAATGCAAAAGCTGACAAACTCTCAAAAGTGAGGTTATGTCAAAATTTCCATACAAGCGATGATGTGGTACATGGTTGCACTTTTCTGTTTCAACATGATTTCACAAACGTTTTCCTTTAATTTGGGAGAAAGTGATAGTTTGTTGACTGGTATCTCACATTCATACATTGCAATGATTAACCTATGATACATTAATTAAAAATAATAGTCATTCAAGTTTGATTTCCACATCTTGCGTAATTGTCTCAATAATGACGCTTCGCCGCCCGTGGCCGGAGGCTAGAGCCCGCGCCGCTGGTGCGCTTGTCAATTTTATGAGCCGCGCTAGCCAACGCTTTGGGGCTTCTTCTCGTCAGGTTGAGATAAGGTTTTGTCTGTGACAAAGTGCATCGGAAGGTCGCTCGTTCTGACTCTAGGCTCGCACTTTAGCCCGGGGCGCGGCTAAGTGCGGCGGGGCTGCGTTGAAGCGCGTTGAGGCGGCTTAATGGCGATGCATGTGGACCTACTTAGGATTAGACTGCGCCGGGCAGGAAGCGCATGAAGTATGTATCTGCGCACTGCGCCCGGCGTCACGAGGCCGCGCGCGCGTAGGTCTAGCTGGTCGGGCTGACCGCCCGTCACCGCTGGCCCGAGCGGCGCTGCGTCATGTCGCTCGCCGACCGCCCACAGGCCCGTTTCCAATTATCTAGATGTTCCTACTGCGGCGCCGGCATCGCCGGTGTCCGCGTGCGCCGCCCCGACGCCCCTGCTTCGCGCTGCACCGCGGCAGCGCCATAATTGAAAAGCGGCTGAAACATGCGGCCAGTGGAGTGATTTGCTCCCCTCTGTCATGAGCGGCGTGCGCGTGCGCGCTGCACGGCCGCGCTAGCCGTCGCCCGCGTCTCCGTGCTCCCGCCGCCGCGCTTGTTTATTGCGGCCCGAGTGTCTTGGCTACACGCACGCGCCCGAGTGGGCCGGTCGGTTGCATGCGTTGCACCGCCGCTGTATCTATCGATCGGCGGGGCTTCAACGCGCCACGTCGGGCCGGCCGCGCGCCGCCGCCCCAGTGGAAACAGGGCGGCCGCGCGGCGCCCCTGCTGCCGCTGCGCTGGTCGCCCGCCCCGCTGCAATTCATTAGCGAGTTGGGTCGTCCTAAGTAAGTGCGTCGGCGATGACGCCCGCTCGCGACGGCCGCCCCGGCGCCGTGATGGACGTCGCGTGCGACCGTGACGCGAGATTAGGCCGCCAAGCGTGCGCTCCACTTGCTGCCGCTGCATACGTGCACGTGTTGTCCGGCTCAAGCTGTCGCCCAACTTACACTCTTATGTCTCTGTAGGTACATTTGGCTTGGCTGCCGGACACACTGACTCCGCTGTAGACACATGTCGGCCAATTCTGTAGTGCCGCAGTTTTGCGTCCGCCAGTGTAACACACACATAGTGTGCACACGCACTAAGTAAAGTAGATGACATTTTGCTATCTTCCAACTCAAATAAAATTGTTATTCACATTCATTTGTCTTCGCAGAACGTCCAGGCGCTGTACCAGCTGCAGCAGGCGGCCGCCGCGTTCAATAACAGCGTCAGTCACGGCGGCGCGTCCGCCATGGCGCAGCAGGGACTCATGACGCAGCCCAACGGCATTCCCGGTTGGTGAGAGGTTTGGGTTTGATTTGTTAGGTTGTTTGTTTGTGTGTGTGTTCTTTGTGGTGACACGTTTGTGAAGTTGTGCGTGCGCTGGGCAGTGGAATATTGGAGGCCTTATCAACTTGGTGGTATATTGGGCTGGTTTGCTCCTTGAGTGCAAACGAGTGTTTTTTTAAGATTCGAGTAGTTTAAATAAAAGATAGGGATGGAAAGTAAAATTTTTAAAGCTCCCAAATATGGTACGAGTCAACAGGTATATCAGACAATTTGCTATACTATGTGATAATACCTTTAGCCATACAATAGCTCTGGAGCCATTAAATAGCACTAGAAGTGGTGAGTTCTGCTAAAAAATTATGCTGACTCGTTCCTTATATCGCTTTTTGACAAACTGTTGTGACTTCAGGTAAAATTGGGTATGGAATAATGCTTAAATAAGGTTACAGGAGAAGGTTTTACATTGAGAGTGATGTTGTACTATGTTGGAGTATGTGCAAGCACATTGTCTGGATATTATTTATATACTACAGTGACAGTATCAGTTTCACGGTATCACGGCTTATTTTTACATTTTAGCATACCTATTTAAACGGAAGCTTTGCCACTAAAATACAAAAAATACAAAACAGTGAAAACAACCATTGATGGTGATTTGGGCGTTAATTTGTGCGCTTACGCGCAGAAAAATTCAAAATAACTAGTGAAAAAGTGCTGAAAATTTCAAATACGATTTCGAAGCTTGCGTTTAAAAATGTTTTAATGTTTAAAAAAAACAGCGGCCATCCCTAACCTGAAGCTAAATTTGATTACTCCGACAGGTTTGTTTTTAGGGCTCCCCGAAAATTCGCGTCGGAGTAATTAAATTTGGCCCCTGATACTGACGACGTTTTTGTTGGGTCGGCTGTAGCGATCCGGCTTTGGCTTGCATCTTTGTGCGTCCGTAATTATTCACCTTCTGTCCAATACTGATTACTTAGTTCATTAGCGACGCTTTTCTGTAATTTATTAGTTTTTATGCTACCATTCTCGTCTGTAATTACCTATGTATTTGTGAATTGTCATTTTTTTCTACGATAGCCATGTAATTAGGTAAATACTTGAATGATGCACTCTCAGTAGAGTGTCGCTCGAACATTGGCTCGTTAGTGAAAATCCATTGTGCTAAAAAAATTAATTACTTCCCCGTGACGAATGAATGATATTGCTAAGTAGTTTTCAAAAACGTCTAAAAACTGTTTAAAAACTTCAACCATCTTTAGTGCCAACTACTGATCACAGCTATCAAAAATCATTCATTCTGGTAAACTCAAATGTATTCTAAACGGATTTATGAGTTTCCCAACTTTCGACGGTGTTCTAGTGTGCGTAACTACAATCTGTCAACGAATATAAATGCCAGTGCGTTTACTATGATGACTAGATTTGCAAAACTGTAATTTAAAAAAAACTTGATCGCAGTTAACGCCCAGATAGCCAAGATAGCGTTATCTTTTTAACTGTGACAGTCACAGTTTAAACTGGGTACACAAGCAATAAATACAGTCAGTTTCCAGAAACATCCAGTCTTACCACTCTGAAAAACCTACATGTACATTTTCGTTGACATATTGTTCCTTCGTAATTATAGGGTTAAATGCCCCTCTCGTACAGAAAGTAAATACCTACAAATGTAAATTTTGTTCGATTTCTACTACGTTTACATAGCAGTTAGATTTTCGATTTTCGATCAAATTAGTTAAGTGAATAGAATAATACCAGCCGTCGTGTAATGTTTCAACTGTGCTGAAGGTCTGTTAGGTTTCTAGCAGGTGTAGAATATGAAAACAATTTAAATTTGTCATCTGTTGTCAGGTGTCTCCAGGGTTTTTACCCTCGTGGTGGTGCGATAGATAGCAAATCACTCATCCATAGGGATAGATTTATAGCTGGAAAAAAGTTTTGAGGGTTTTCGTGGGGGATTCAATGAAGGATTTTTTCAATGTGAAGAAGGTTGAAAAGTAGAAAATGAGCTCAGAATAGGTTAAAGATAGACAAAAATAGGTTGAAAAAATCTTTAAAATGTGTAAAGTTGACGGAAGTTTCACTACACAATGAAACAAGCCAAACAAAACCATACATCTAAAAGCGATTTTGAAAAAAAATTTAAGCAGCGATTTTTAGTGCAAATTGCTGTAAAATCGTCTAAACTTGAGTGATAGTGGCCAAGAAAGTCGCCTCGGGATATAGATAGATAGATAGCTGGACGATTTTGGTGGTAACGACCCCCTCACTGGAGACTCCTGATGACTGTTGTTAAGGAAATTAATACTGTTGTTAAGGCATTAAATAACTATTTTTATATTTATAATTGCACACGTAGAGGAATACATCCTTGTACATAAATACATCCTTGTCGTTTAGTATTTTGACTTTTTTAACCATTTCGTGAAGCAATCTGCCCATGCAATGGAGGTGGCAATCAGTTTCTTATTCTGAATAACTATTCACATGTCTTAATGTGTATTTGTAAGTAACAAAGTGTGACATAAAAAGGTACCTACTTTGCCTTTGTGTGGTATTTCAGTAATTTCCGTGCAACCTCCACTGCACCTGGATATAGCACGTTGACATGACGTTGAAGGTTGTAGTTAGGTAAGCATGAGCATTGTTATTGACCCGCTACTGTTTGAATGCTCCCTTAGCTCAATATAAATATAAAAAAACAATAGGATACTGGAATGCCTGTAAATTAGCCCCTTTTCCTAACGTTGGAATGCCGTATTATACAAGTGGAAAAACAGCGTCAACTTGATGGCTCCTGATTTATGTTGTTGTAGGTTTTAAATACTGAATGGATGGAAAAATTCTTGCCTTTAATTTTGAAAACGAAAGAAAAAAACGGGCTGATAAATAAGGTGCCTTAATCTGAGAAGGTAGATGAACTTGGAGCCACCAGGCGGGCGGTGCAGAATTCCGGACGTGTTTACGAAATGACCACTGAATGGTATGTATAATGACCGTGTCTGCCTGCGCTGGCATCCGTGTGTCTCGGCTTGGCAAATGACCGATTATCTACCACCTAATTGTCCAAATTACGGTTATGATCGTTACCCTAATTTCGTGAGCATGGGATTGCGCGTTCGGTTGCGGGGGCTGGGGGCGTTTACGGGGCCTGTGCGCCCTCCGTTGCGCATCCGTTGCATCCGGCGAGCTGTGCGTAGAGTTCAAACGGGATTCCGATCCCGAATCCCGAAAAATTTTGGGATTTTGCAGTCCCGATCCCGGTCCCGGAACTCCAATCCCAATCCCTGTCCCGGTCCCGAAATCTGAAAATTCCGATCCCGATCCCGTGACCCCAATTCCGATCCCGATCCCGGAATAACTTGCTTCATTTGCTAAATGCTTTTTTTGCACCGAAAAATGTGAACGTATACCTCCAGCGTGAATTTTATGCCACTTCTCTGGCACCCAGACATGTTTTTACCTGTTTTTAGAGCTTTTTTCCATGATAAATCAGAGAAAATCTGAATACCAGATATTTGTCAAAAATCTCAATCCCGATCCCGATTCCCTAATCCCGGTCAATCCCGATCCCGAAACTCCAAAAATCGATCCCGATCCCGGTCCCGAGACCCCAATCCCGATCCCGGTCCCGATCACGAAAAGTGAATCCCGTTTGAACCCTAGCTGTGCGTCCGCTCATTGGGACTGGGATGCGACCAGTTTGTCTCTATCTTATGGAGGGCCGCGGCCTGCGCACCCGTTTGATTCTCTGTGTGTGCGTCTATGTATGCCCCCCGCACTAGTTGGTGCTCTTTGGGACTCCGACATTGGCGCGGGTGGCGGCTATCATGCGTCGAGCAACGGCCGCCATGTTGAATGTGGCACAGTGAGTCCCATTGAACACCATCTGTATGGCTATCACGGACTGTTTACTACTCATACTACTCCGGGGGTCTTCCAACTACCTGGGCTGGTCATATCGACTCATTTCTTGCCTTTTCACCGGATCTTTTGTTACACTAATGTCCAGCCCAGGTGGATGGAAACATGTCGGCTCGTTTGATTTCGACTGCGTGGCGGGTCTCTGTAGCGCTGCCACACCCCCCACTCAGTGTCGGCAGCGGCGGTAGTGGCGCAGCAGATGCAGCAGCAGCAGCAGCAGCAGTTGGTGGCGCTCGACGCGGCCGCCAGCGTGGCCAGCTTCGCGTCAACCGGCCAGCAGCACTTCGACCCCACCGACGTGGTGAGATTGGAGGATGTTATCGGGGCGTTCGCCCGCCGCGCTGAGCCGGTGCCCCCTGTGCCCACTGGGCAACTGTGAGCGTGGTTGGAGACTCCAGCCAGGGGCTGTCCATGACCCTGTAAAATGTCAAATGTCATGCAGTGTCAAAAGTCATGTAAAATTCCCTGCAAAATGACAACTCGGTTGCCATTTTTCAGGACATTTTACATTGTATTTGACATTTTACAGGGCCTTGGACTGGTACCAGGGCCAGCGTGTCGGGCGGGCGCCCGACAGCCCCGGCCCAAACTCATATGCTACCGGGCGGCCGCGCCCGTTTCGTGCATGCCCGATCGCTTGTCGCCGGCCAATCTCTGTTTACCACACTCAACACCGCGTTTTCTTCCGGCAACCGCTTTTTACTGCATGATACTGCAGATTTTTTGCCATGTAATGACATGTCATCGTGTTTGCATGCTCGGCGACTGGCGTTGTGCCGCAGCGGCCCCGTAGCAAATGAGTTTTTGGCCGGTTATGTTTTCTTTGTTGTCGACCGAAGAAGTCAGCCGTCACTGTGGTACTCTGTTACCTGTCAATTCCTGACTGCTATCAAATTCCCCGTGTATTTTTTACACGATGTTTGAAACTTGTTTCAAACTTGCACATTTGAAGGTTCTTACATAATAGTGGCGTATATGCTTCATTTTACCCTGACTTCTTTGCTCGACAAATTTAGGGTTTTTGGGGATTGTACGTGCACTTTTCAGGGGTTTGTCGGGTCTGTTGGAACGTTGCCAGGACTTCTGATTGCATGATTACATAAAGCGCATCGTGTGCCTCCACAACAATTTTTCCTAATACGGTATATTCCTAATAAGTAAATATAGAGGGTTTTGAGAGAGAAAAATCTGAATGCATGAAACGTGGCACACATGTGGCGATATAGAGCAGTAAAATTTCAATGTCGATGGTGGAATATGTGCCTGAAATTTCGGCGCCATTTATGGCGCTCACTTGTGGCGCCGGGCGCCGCGGCATATTTCCATCATTGATTGATGTGTGACATTTGGAGGGTGATTTTGCTGCCGTGTCACGCTTCGGCTGCCCGTTCTGACTGCCTACAGTCGAAAACGTGTCGTTCGAAACACTTCACACCTGGTCCCAAATGTGTTTTTGACGCGTAACTATTGGAGGCCCTGAATTGCCACCATAGAATTAAGCGCAGTGACCGAAATTTAGTGACTCGTGTGGGTGATCTAATTCCATTGATTTTTTTTTGCCGCTGTCTGCACGGAAACCCAGGTATGTGCTATAAATATAATCGTGCTAAAACTGATCGTGACTTTGTGTCGCCGTCTGGAATGCGTGTCGGCTGCTCGGTGACGGTTAGGGTTCGTATGGCAGATTTTTCACATGGCAATTTTTAAAAATGTATATTTTATTTTGATGTCGATATATGATTGAAAGCGCTTCAGAGGTCTTGTAGAGGGTTTTGAGGGTTCATGTTCCTTTTCGCGGGGTTCAATATGTTTCAAGATGTAGAAGGAATAAAATTTCGAATAAAAATTGCTTAAAAATAGGGAAAATTGATGGGAACACTTATGGACAAAGATAACTGAAAATAGACGGTAAGGTACATGAAATAGATATTTTGTAGGTGAAAATTGGCCAACACAATGTGCCTGCGCACACTAGTTTTCACACTAAATTTAGAAAACTCACAAATCAGTTTAGAACGCATTTGAGTTTTCTACAATGTGTTGACCGTCAACTGCAGTTGATGGAGATCAAAAATGACTCGTTGTGGAAAACTCAAACACGTTCAGAGCTCATTTATGAGTTTTCGAAATTTCGTGTGAAAACTAGTGTGCGCAGGGCCAATGTGGCAAAATTTTACAAAATCGCTCCATATCTATAAATATCACTAGCCTATTTGTTGGGAGTTCCGGGGGATAGATGGATAGTAAAAGGGCTCCTGGTATAGATAGCTGTAGTTGTTGAGAGGGGGGGTAACCCCCTACTAGACCCCTGAAGTGTACGATGTTTGCTGTCGGAAATTCGAAAATAAATAGTTACCTAAATTGCGACATTCGATGCGGTTTCTCATGCGAACCCTAGTGGGGCACTTTGACACAGAAACAGCATGCGTTTGGTCACTTGCCGTTTGGCCTGCAATTCAAACTCGTTTCGCACAGTTTTCGTTTGGGAAACGCTATATTTAGTGACCAATTCAATGTTTTTGCGCATTTTTTCGTCTCTCTTCGCATTTCCACGCATGTAGGAATGCTATTGATCATATTCCACGAATAATTTAGACACCCGTTTTAGACTTCCATGAATTTAAATCAATATTTTTTCTACTACCTTGAGATAAATTAAATATGTTTGTGTCGTTGAACGGGCAGTTGGAAGATCCGTTGCATATTTTCCGCTTTGAGCAGCAACCCTTCCAGAATGTCGGGGGGAGTTAGTGCGACGGTAGGTGATGTCACTTAGGTGGGAAAAGTTTGCCATTTTCTTTACCAGAAAATTGCACTTTGTGGTAATTTCAGCAAATTTGAATGGTGCTCAACGAATATCTCAATATTACTAGAGTAGGATACATTTTCACCCATAATGCTCAATGTACCACATTCTGCAAAACACATTGACTAGATGTAAGCTAAAAACAGTTTTTGGACCGCCGTGATATTTACCATAACCGGGCGCAACGGCGCGTGACGCTCAGACGGCAGTTGGCGGGGCGGGCGACCAGCACAAAGATGCCATCACGCTGCAGATACAACAAGCGGCCATGGCCCAGCTGCAGCAGCAGCACCAGCAGCACCAGCAGCACGAGGCCATTCGCGCCGCCGCCGCCGCGGCTGCAGGTGAGCTGCCGCTTGTAAAAATACCCGTACAGGCGTTTAAATTCGTTTTTCTCGATTTTTATGTCTTTCGGGATTTCCGGCTTTTTCCGATCTAAAAAAATGCCTGGCGGAGTAACTAATTTGTTTTCGTTATGTATTAATTTACATTTCTCATTCGAAGGAGAGAGTAAGCCTCCGCCGCCGCCGCAACAACAACAGCAGCAACAGCAGTCGAACCCGCAAATCGGGCCGCAGCTGCCGGCGGCGACGAGCAGCGCGGCGACTTGCGCCGCCCCCAATTCGGTCGTGTCCACGTCGACCGCGGCCGCTGGCGTCAATGGCGCCGCGCCCGCCGCCGCGGACAAATTGGCGTCGCACCAGGACGCCGACGGCGACGACGGCCCGAAGCGATTGCACGTGTCCAACATCCCCTTTAGATTCAGGGATCCCGATTTGAGGACCATGTTTGCGGTTTGTTCGCGTGGAATTTTTTGTTTTTGGACCGCAAAGTGTGTGCAGAATCCTACCATAATTTTATGGATAAAATCTTGTGATTAATTTCATAATTGATTATTCCATAGTAAAAAAATGTGATGAAAAACTATAATTTTTGGCTCATTATTCAGATGGGTTATGGTAGGTTTCCAAAGGAAGTGTGATGTCCGTCGAGTATATGAGGGAACAGTTTCGGTAAACCGATAAACTTGCCCCGCAGAAGTACGGCTGCGTGACCGACGTGGAGATCATATTCAACGAGCGCGGCAGCAAGGGCTTCGGCTTCGTCACCATGGCCACCGCCGTGGAGGCGGAGCGCGCCCGGTCGCAGCTGCACGGCAGCGTCGTCGAGGGCAGGAAGGTCGAGGTGAACAACGCCACCGCCAGAGTGCACACCAAGAAACCGAAACCTGCAACCGGTAGGTCCCCCGCCATCATTGGAATGTCTTTTTGTGACCCTGTGTCGTTACTCATCTATACCCATTACACATATAGTCATACCCGTTACACATCTAAACCCATTACCCATATAAACCGTCCATAGATGAGTAATGGGCTCAAATAGGTAAGGGGTAGGGGTAGGAAAGAGGGGTTTGGCGAAACCCCCCATACTGCTCAGCTTTCTATCTAGCCGGAGGCCACTAAGCTAGAAGGGCTTTTTAGGGGTAATGGGTATAGATATTATGAGTAATAGGTCTCACCTTTTTTGTAAACCTCTGTGCGTATTTACCTACCGACTCATCATGTCCACCATGCCGTGCAGTATTGTTCGCAGATCCCGCGTTGGCGGCCGCGCTGCAAGGTGCCGCTCTGCAACAGGCCGCGGTGGCTGGCCGCGGCTTGCTGCTGCCCGCCGGACTGCAGCTGAACGGCGCGCCCGGCGGCATGAACTTGGCCGCACTACTGTCGGCCAGGGGCTTGGCGCCTGCGCCCGCTGCATGTGCGTTCACTGTGGATAATGTTGTACGTTGGTCACACACATGCTAGTTGACATCGCAAATTCGTGTCAACTCAATGTGAACTAAATAACAAAACAAATAAAAGCATCACACTTAACAGAAATAATGAAAATAAAGTGTCATGATGTAAAATTAACTATGCTCTATCGGATAGGAAAGTTGTAATCACATACACACAAAATTCACTCAAATTCAGTTGACATCCAGCGTGTGTGGCGCCATTGTCACTATGGTCATTATGAGCGCTTCTTTAATCCCACAGCCACTCCGTCAGTTTCCGCCGCTGCAGCCGCGGCGGCGGCGGCGCAACTGGGCGCGCTGCAGATGGCCCGATTGCCCACCGCCACCCCTCCCATGCCGTCGGTGAGCGTGGCGGGCGGGTCGCAGTTGTCGCCGCAGCACCTGCAGTATTTGAGTCAGCTGCAGCAGTTGCAACAGAGTGCGGGTGCTTTGTCTCAACAGGGGTGGGTTCAGCTTGACAATTTTGATGTTGATCCGATTAGATGATGATTTGATTTGAATTTGATGTAAATGTACCAGACAATTCACCTCCTCAGGTTGTTTTTGTCGTCAAACGGTTTGGAAGCCAGTCTCCCAATGCAGATTGCTCAGCAGTTGTCCAACGGGCCCACCGGTGAGTAGAGTATTTCTGTCATTGATCACCACCGACTAACCAGTCTCATGCACACCGCCCCGCCCTCGCAGCCGACCAGCAGCAGGCGGCGCTGTTGTCGCAGCACGCTGCCGCCGTGAGCGGCTTGTACGGCGCGTCGCCGAGCGTGTCGGCGGCGGGCGGCCTGACTGCGCAGCAACAGGCGCAGCTGCACGTGGCGCTGCAGCAGGCGGGCTTGTCGCGGCCCAGCGTCGTGTCGCACCACCAGCAGCAGCAACAACAGCAGCAGGCGCCGGTGGTCGTGTCGTCGATGGGCGCCGCCCAGCCCACCATGACCTCCATGGCCACGTTGGGCGACGCCTATTTGGGCAGCAACATCACCAACGCGATCCCAGCATATGTGAGTGTCGACTGGCTTTTTAAAGCTAGTTTACACTGTATTGTGTGCCGACAAAGAAAGAAGTGAAAAAGTTTCATAATTTTGGAATTTCCACATCTGCAACAAAAAGCAGTGATCTATACTCGCTAGTTGGGGGTACAAACATGCTAATTTGCAGAACATTTCAGTTGTCGGTTCGGTTTCAAAACCAAAGCCGAACCGACGACTGAAATTCGTTTTCAAATGCAAGTCTTGAACGACAGGCTCAAATTATCTGCAAATCGGCGTGTGTGTGTGTGTGTGTGTGTGTGTGTGTGTGTGTGTGTGTGTGTATATTTACGCTTAACTAGCTAGCACACGTCACTGCCTTTTATTGCAGATATGGAACTTCATTTCGTGATTATTGAACTTAATTTGTTTAATTATGGAACTTTATAACGGTGCTTAAACATTTTCCAATGTCCATTCGTGGCACAAACGGGCATCCGCTCGCAGCAGTTGGCCGCGTACCGCGCCGTGAATCGCTTCACGCCCTACTGATTTGGCGCATTGTTTTCTACGTAGCTGACAATGGATTATCGATGGAGTGCCGCTTCAACTCGTCTGGTCAGGCTAACTTTGTGCATATGGTGTGTACAGAGACTGGCACTTGCATCGTTCAGATGCGCGTGCTCAAATGAGTACTAAAGCTGCTTTACAGTTCTCTATCTGTTTTGTATGGATTTTCGGTGTCTTGTGTGAATATTCGATAACTTCTGTCTTCTCCTTTGTCAATCTTGTTACGCGTTTTTTTTGGAAATGCGCTGGTGCATAATTCAACGTCACGCTGCTTTACTCCGATTGAACGACGATTGCATAATACTATTTTTTATATTTTATTTGATTACTGTTGACATGAAATTGTCGTTTTTAAAGGAAGACATAATGCATTTTTACTACAGCATAATTTAGTCAATTGTGTTTTTGCGAAATGTCATTTAGTCTTTTGTGGGTGGCATTGAAATTGCATGAACTTTTTATAACCACAGAAAATATCTCAGGTTCAGAAATTTGTATAAGTCTAAAAACTCCCGAATGCACCCAACAGTCTACTAAATGTCTGCATATTCTTCGGAACAATACTTCATTCTGTCAATTGCCCTGCCCTGTAAAGTGACAAAATTTAGACAATGGTTCGAAAGCACATTTTTTGTCGTGTAAAGGTTGCAAATTCGCTGTCAAGTGACAATTCGGATTTCAGATGACATGTAATATATGACTGGGAATTAAAAAAACTTGGTGTGTGATCTGTCACTCAGTATGGGACTTGACAGGGTGCGGAATTGGCCCCTAAATCTGGGTGGAAATTCAGACTGTCAGCGTTAACCCACTTTTTGCTAAATATTTACACAATTCTGTGCGTACATATATCTATCTGTGTAAATACGTACTTAGTTAAAACACTATCAGTGCTCATAATGGGACTTCACCAGGATGGTTGCAATGGATTTCGTGCTTTAATCTGATGATTTTACCAGTCTCGCGACACCAGCGGGTCGAGTCCCGGATTTTTTAGATTTCATAATTCTTTGAAGTGATAACAGTAATCAGGTGCGAAATTTGATTCGCCGGACACGTTTTAATGCGACCCGATACAGTGTATTTATTTGATATCTGACTTTCTATCTCTACATTCAAATGGGCAGCCTACCGTATTTCTCCGATCAAAGCACCCCCCCGTTCAAAGCTCCCGGGGTGCTATGCTGTGCAATAAGTTCCATATAAAGCACCCGGGTGCTTTACTTATCATCCGAATAAATTTTTGGTGATCATCTGTAAGCAAAAAATGTTGCAGAGAGGAAAGAGTGGAATACCATCTGTTGAATGAGGATTTTTTGGCATGGCGCGTGGCGTTCTTTTCGATCATGTATGGGTGTATGCCTATTAAATTGCATGGGATGGCGCGCGGCGTTCTTTTGCGTGCTGCGGCTACATCAAACACTTCTGGTGTAATTCAACCGGGCAACTTGAAGTGGCACTTGTCTTCAAAGATTTGTGGGTTGTGGGATTATTGCAAAAGCCTTACAACCTTGACAATCACAGTTCAATCAATATTCATACTTATTTAACAATAAATCTCGAAAATTTCGGGTATCGAACAAAACATAGTATAGCACCCCGTGATTTGCATTGCACCAGGGTGCTATAAACAGCACTTAAAAAGTAGTTTGAAAACTGCCCCAATTTTGTAAAGCACCAGGGGTGCTTTGATCGGAGAAATACGGTAGGGTTACAGATAGAATAGTAACGTCGAAAAAATGCAAATAAAACGTTTCCGGTTAATTAAATGTTGGCCCAGGTAGCATTACATATATACAAGGATGTATCCAGTGACGGGGGGGGCGTAATCAAAAAATCTGATGGTGGATTATCGTAATCGTGCAAAAAAAATCTCCTTGGAAATTCTCTCCATGCAGTTTCTGTCATATTTATGTTATGGTGCAGCACCCTTTCTGTTGTTTCAGGCGCTGACACTCAGCAGTCAACAACATATATTTTTTTTAAATGAGAAAGATAAATATGTCTGGTGTCAGCTGTGCGACTGAAAAACTGATCGCTGCATCGAATGAATGCCAAGAAAAGTAGCGCGGACAGCTGCCTCCTGAATACAATGACCCCCCCCCCCATTTAAAAAATATTTTCTGGATACATCCCTGGATACATTTCTGGATTAGGCAACCCAATAAGTTGGTTGCGAAGTAGCAACGTCCATCTCCGAGCTTGTCATATTCGAATGACTTTCAGCGGCACTTTGCTTTACAGATATTTTATGCGTATACGAGTCCACCACAAGTCTCTAAATAAGTGTGCAATCGCGGCCGACCATTCATATTCAGTTTTTTCTTCACATTTCTGTTGACACACCGTCGATTTGTTGCTAAAAGTGCATACCGCAGTATTTTTTTTATTCATCTAGGTGCATCTCAAATGGAAGAACTAAGTAATCGGCTTGGCCCTACCTCTCGAAGGGAAAATTTTGTCGATTTTTCATAGCCAAGTGGGATCGACATGCGAAAAGCCATGTGATTGATGGAACGTAGTTTTGAAAACCCGTTGATTAATTGGAAATGTTTTGACAGAAGCTCTCATTTTGGCTTTTTTTGTTGTTGTTTTTTCTGCACGGAATCAATTGTTGGTGGCCACGGAGCGACACGTTTTTGGTGTTCAATCAATCAAGCTAAGATTCTTTGGCATTGAATGGAAAGCCAAATTATATTTTTTAATATTGTTGCGATGGCATTTGAACTCAAAAAGGGGGTTTCAACAACTGAATCACAACTCCAAAATGCTGGATAATTTTTATTTTTTTAAATGTAAAATCATTAAAAATAACATCAAAATTATCCATACAATAAAAGATTATAAAATCGTCTGTCGTTCCATCAATCACTCGGTATAATGTTACCAATATGGTATCAATCCTACACCCTGTCTTTACAAATTTCAGACGTAAATACTCAAATTAAGTGGAAACACTAAAGTGTCCTGTTAAGTAAGAAGTGCAACTTAAAATACTTTAAAAATTTGGGTAAACTCATCGTTGAACAGGGTGCGGGATTGCCCCATGATGTTTTTGGTGATCTAGGTTGCTTAGAGAATATTTCAGCGTGTTACATATTTATTTACAAATGTTCGATATAATTGGCGTCAACGATACTACCGATTTAGGTGCGTGGGATTTTCCGAAATTAATTTCCTCGATACAACGAAATGGTTATCGAAATTATGTCCTTTTCCAGGTACTACCTTGCACAATGTATTTGTAGACGGTAAGTAGTCTGTTGTTTTATTTTTTTCTTCAATCTCGTCCAATTTAGCATTTTGCAAGCCCGTTCGTATGTTCTTCCAGTCTTTCCGATTTTCGAATCCTGTGGCATTTCTAGATAAAAGACACGGATTATCTCTGGATTTAGCCCAAACAACGATTCTGGATAAATGTTAAAATGAAAAAAAACATTGTATTGTTGAATATCTTGTCATATTTACGAAATAAACATTTATTTCATTTCATCGTCGATTGCAGTTTGTTGATCTAGAAAAAATGACACAAATTTGACTGGCCTCCGCTAATCGACCACCTACTTAAATACTCATGATGGAACGTTGCCAAATGATCAAAAATGACATAAAAGTACGGAAGAGCAGCACTGCGACAGAATTTTACAGGACTTGGCACTCGGGGAGTCTTCTCAACCAAGCCGTATGC
Organism: Sphaerolaimus hirsutus; assembly: GCA_964036195.1. Taxonomy (NCBI): domain Eukaryota; kingdom Metazoa; phylum Nematoda; class Chromadorea; order Monhysterida; family Sphaerolaimidae; genus Sphaerolaimus; species Sphaerolaimus hirsutus. The sequence continues at coordinate 15,458,876 of OZ038454.1, read as the reverse complement.
TCGCTGTGGATATCCCTCAAAGACCGGCTTTTAGTAATTTGTAGTTGTCTACCTAGTTTACTTAGGGTTTCAATCAGAGACTGCAGCCATGCCGTTGTAATAACTAGTGTCAGCCCATTAACAGCGAGTCAACATTCTCGCTGACGTTCCATCAACAACATCCGTGGCTCGTTAAGCCGTTTATATTTACCGTATTACCTCGAAATACCCCCAGGGGGTTTATTATTTCTCGAGGAAATTTTGAAAGGTGGGGGTAATTCGAGGTGGCTTATTCAAGGTTTTTATTATTTGGTCAGAAGTTATCGTGAATAATGGTAGTAACGAACAGGCTTTTACATACCCAAAACTGGTTTAATAAATGCGATGCGATCAAACCAGATACCTACCTTATATTCGGACGTACACAAATAAAAACGTATATATAAATCACATATTTATATCACAACTAAAACTATATAAATATGTAGCTACGGTGAAAATTAGCATAAGGTGTAAATACAGCATGTACATTGCTTACATGATGTATTTACAATATTCCAGACGGGGATATTCGAGTGGGTTTTTTTCCTCAGCTTGCTCAGATTCGGAGGTATTTCGAGGGGTTGTCAATAAGGGGGGGGGGGGTAATTCTAGGTAATACTGTATCCAGCCCGCACAAAGAGCACACCCGTGTCGGGCCCGTGACCAAAAACACACTGGTGCTCGCAACAATTCATTGTGTTTCCACGCAGCATGGTTCAATCTCTCGGGAACCGAATTTCATATAGGTATCTGGTTCCACCCCCAGACCCGGTCAAGTGTCAAATGTAGTGCAAAGTGTCAAAAGTCACGTAAAATTCCCTGAAAAAGTTCCATTTAGCTTTACCGAGCGTTTGACATTATACAGGGCATTTTACATGACTTTTGACACTTCGCATGATAATTGACAATTGTCATTTTACACCGTCCGAAAGTGCCCCCTGGTGCCAATCCCAAGCCCTGTAAAGTGTAAAGTAAAGTGTCAAATGTAAAGTAAAGTGTCAAGTCAAATGTCAAATGTAAAGTCAAGTGTCAAGTCAAATGTCAAATGTAAAGTCAAGTGTCAAATGTAAAGTCAAGTGTCAAGTCAAATGTAAAGTCAAATGTCAAGTAAAGTGTCAAATGTAAAGTAAAGTGTCAAATGTAAAGTCAAATGTAAAGTCAAATGTCAATTGTGATGAAAAACATAAAATATTGAAGAAAAAAGAAAAATATTAAAAGGAAATTCACAAGATCTGCGTGAAATGTATTCCGACATGGATAGTGTATGTCGGCGGTATTGTGAATCCCCAATATCGTATATTGGCATGTTCCAGATCATAAATGGTGTATGTATCCAAAATCAACAGGGGATAACAGATCGGGTGACATATGGGAACTTAACCCAACTCAAAGTTTCTATTGGATATTGGTGGATACAATTGTATATTGTACGAACGAGAGTAAAAGACGCAGGATTTCCGTCCGCGTTGCTGATAATGGCCGCGGAATACGATTAAGTGACCAGAGATGGTCGCTCATGCCGGCCGACACACTAGTTGACACATGTATGTGTACAAAGCAGTGTATCCAAATGGCTGCTTTGGCGAGCTGCCAAGTTCCCATACAGATAATTTTCTGGGATAACCTGTATATAAACTTGGCAGCTTCCCAAAAAGAATTTTGTATACACCTATTTCTATACTGTTCAGAAATCAGTTTACATACGTGTGTAGTTTAAACATACTAGTTGTAGTGTGTCCGCCGCCATTAGCAACCATTTTTGCTCGCTTTATCACATTCCGCGGTCATTATCGGTGACGCGAACGCAAATGCTGTGCCTTTAATTCTCGTTTGTACATTACTCCACCGTATACAATGGTGAATTGGAAGCGTGCCAAGTTTATATAAGGTCTGCGATCCAAATCAACAGTTTAAATATTAAAAATTGTGGTGTTTTGAAATGTCGCTTCAAACCTAAATGAACGAGGATCAACGCATTGCGCTGTTACAAAAAAATCGTAAATCGCGTTGTTTGAAAGATTCTACGTTTTCTGCCCCAAAATTCTGCTGCGGCCAATAAGTTGAAATTCTTGGTTCGCGATCGCCATCCGACACGATACTATCCCTGTCGGAATCCATTTCACACGGATTTCGTGACTTTCTTTTTATTATTTTTCTTTTTTCGTGTATATTTATTGTTTGTCATGACAATTGACACTTTACTTTACACTTTACTTTACATTTGACACTTTACTTGACATTTGACTTTACATTTGACATTTGACTTGACACTTGACTTTACATTTGACACTTTACTTTACATTTGACATTTGACTTGACACTTGACTTTACATTTGACATTTGACTTGACACTTTACTTTACATTTGACACTTTACTTTACACTTTACAGGGCTTGGGACTGCCCCTGATCGGCAGCGGCCCCAGTGCGGTGGCGGGTCTCGCATTCAACTTGTTCACAGGCAGCGGCGAGAAACACAAAATGATAAATTGGGTTATTAAATGGAAGACGACCAGTTTTTCATGGTTGGTTGATTTATATGGCGGTAGTTCCTTTTTGGCTTTATATTTATCCTTCACTGTTGCCGTTCGGTGCCTTTTATCCCCTGGCAATTTGGAGGTGTAAGAAGTCGACATTATTCAGCTGCAGTTACTCAGCTGCGGCCCATCCGTTTGGGCGGCGGCGGCGACCGGCCGGGCGTCGTCGGCGCGGCAGTTTTCGAATTGCATGTCGCGTTTATGACCGGCTTGCGTCATTCGGCCGACCGGCTTACCGCGGCCGGGCGCGCGTTCAATGAATTTCTGATAGCTCCAACGGCGCGCCTCCGAGGCTCGTGTATCCGCCGGCTGGCGCCTAACTGATGTCGTGTCCTTTCCGCAGCTCGTGGGAAGTTGCCAGTGACGCGCGCTCGCACCGCAGTTGTTAAAAATAAAAGTTAATAAAAAATATTGTTTAAAAGTACTTACTGACGAGTAAAAGTATACGTAAACGTAGGGTAAATATTTTGACTGGCACTGGACTGACTGGAGCTCAGTGCCTAAAATAGAATTTTCGTCAAAGAAATTATTGCCACCGAAATTTTTGCCCAGGAAAACGTGTAGGCAACATAAAAGTACTCAAGTACATTTGTAACTGTAAGTATTGTCAGTGGATGTAGGTTCAGGAGAAAACTGCCAATAATTTCGCCTCCAGGATAGATAGATAGCTGGGCAGCCTCAAAGATATGTGGACAGCTGGGCTATTTAAGGGTGGTTGGTTACTCCCACTCGACCCGTGTTACCGCGGACTATGTAAACAATGTCTTTTTATTTTATCTAATGTTATGTTCCATATACTATGCATTTTAGACTTATCCCCAAATGCAATGTGAATCACAAATAATTTTTTTTTTCTGGGTTCAAAAAAGTATTTATATACTCCAGTGACACAACGCCAGGGTTCTTCAAAGTACTGAACTTTTATCAACATAAACATAAATGTAAAGTATTATTTTATTCACTCCTGAGTACAGAAAATATAAATAACATTTTTTTCTTCTTTAACACTATGTGAAAGATGAGTACAATACTTTTTCATGTCAATTGTAAAAGTAAGTATTTTTAAAGATGGGAACTGTAAAAGTGAGTATTTTTTCAGTGAAAAGCAGGCCTAAATCTCAACTTCAATAATTTCTGCTGCTATTTTTCCAGCCGTTTTCTTTTTTTCGATTCATTTGAGCCGTGTAAAGGGGAGGACCCTTTGTGATAGGTGTGTTTCAGTTTGTCTGTTTATTGCCACCCAATTACTATGCTTTAAAAAGCCCTTCAGCGCTCTAAAACACATAACTTTCACTGTACGCCCGCGCCACAAAACTGTTTTCCCCTCCAAAAAAAGTGTGCGAGTATCTATAGGTATCCTTTAAGTATAAGTAAACACGTTTTAACACTTCTGGCACTGCGCAAAACAAAGTGCACTGCTCCCTGGTGAAATGAGCGGAGCCCAGACCACTTCAAATGCTAGTCACTTCAAATGCTGCCAAAAAAGCTCACTTCAAATGCTGTAGTGCATCATTTCAAATGCTGTAAGGCGACAACTACCTACAGTTAGTGATTATGCCACCATTCAATCATCTCATGCTTGCTCACCTGCGGCACTAAAATGGACTTCATGAGCATTAGAAATGAATAGAGTAGTGAAGTGAGAAGTGAATAGAATTTTTTAAATTTTTTAAGCATTTTCTTGTCACTTACCGTTTGTTTTTCGTTTTTCTACTTCCCAATTCTTCTCATACCACTTCTAGCACAGTAGTATTTCAAATAATGCACTACAGCATTTGAAGTGAGCTTTTTGGCAGCATTTGAAGTGACTAGCATTTGAAATGATGCACCCCCAAATGAGCGCCACACGCTCAGATATTTTACTGGTCGTCTGCGTTGTTTGGCATAGTCGCTGGCTTCCGGTTTATGGCTTTGTCTGCTTATCTTAACTAAATTCCTTTGACCACATTGACTACATTGGCGCTATAAGTGCAACAATTTTTTGCTGCTGCCCCGACAATAAGCTACGAAGCATTATGTGCTTTTTCTCTGTGCTTGTGTCCTACTCAATACTGTCCCTAATGGCACGTAGCCACCTGGTGTTGACGTGAGCTCGCTGGTTATCAAACGATAATCGCAAACCTGTGCATTATCTAATGACTGCACAGTGCACACTCCACAGTGAAACCCATCTGAATAGTGAACCGGAAAGTTTTTTTGTATTAAATTACCTACCTTGCTCTCGCCGTCGGTGAATTTGGTGCTCAATTTACCGTTAAATCTAATTCATCAAAATATGGTAACATTCTATGTAAAGCATGCGGTCAGGGCAGCGTAACGCGAATGATACGGCTTGATACACAGCTAGTGATGGAAAAAGCGCCAGACTTTTGGCGCCAAGCGCCAAAAGCGCCATGGCGCTTTTGTGACCCACAGCGCCAAGCGCCAATGGCGCCAGAGCAAAATAGCGCCAAGCGCCAAAAGCGCCATGGCGCTTTTCTGAACCTCAGCGCCAAGCGCCAATGGCGCCAGAGGGCAATGGCGCCAAGCGCCAATAGCGCCAGCGCCAAAAATTTTGTTCTGGAAATCGTTTGTAGAATAATGAATTCGTAACTATGACATACCGCTGATGTCGTAGTAGTCGATTTGATATTTGCGATTAAAGTTAAATTAACTACTACAATGTTTCATACATTATTAGAATCCCAAGGGATATACAGGTAGGGTATGTAAATGTAAATGTAAATGGTAGGGTATCTCATTTACCTAGTCATGTTTATTACCAGTTATGGGTATGTAAATGCCCATTCTTTACACGATCCTATACGAAAATTTCTGGCGAAATAATGAAGTCCCCCCCCCCTCGAAATACCCCCTCAAATTTTGCACTCTGAAATAATCAACCCCCTGGGAGGATTTCGAGGAAATAGGGTACATACATTTGCCCCAAAAAGTACTTACCGTATTACCTCGAAATACCCCCATGGGGGTTTATTATTTCGCCAGCAAAATTTGAGGGGGGGGGGTTAATTCGAGGGGTTTTTTTTTTATTTCGTCAGAAATTTTTGTGAAATTAATAGTAAAGAATACCCATTTTTTACACAAAAACAGTAATTAACGTGAGAAAATAGGTTATTATTGGGGCTATACATGTACGTACATCATAAGCAAATGAGCAAATCGGGTGGGCGCGCCAGCGCCATCCCTCGCTGCCAAGGGAGGGCGCAAGCGTCCCACCCATAATATGGTCAGACACACCTAAATGCGGAAATTCGATAATTGAAATTAGCATAACGGCAGAATGCCATGAGCTATAGTAAAACCGTTTATACCGTTGGAAAGCCCGTGTCGAGAAGTACCATGTCTCCAATTTTCAGACCAATTGGTTGAGTTTCAAAAAAGTTATTCAACATTTTCGTTCTGAGGGGCTGTTCTTGTTCTTGTTGTTGTTGTTGTTGTTGTTGTTGGGATGAAAAACTTCAAAGTGTAATAACTTCTCTAAAACACAACCAATCTTCATGGGTGATGGCTCATATGAAAGAGCATATGATGCAATTTATTATTTTATAAAAAAAAATTTACAGGCTCCGCCCACGTTAGGACTGTAGTTGTTTGAAGTTTTCAAACATGAATAAATAAAAAAATTGAATACAAACAAGGGAATAAAAAAAATTTGTTGATGTGCGCAGGGACAAGGGCTTTCAAATGAGCCCAATTTCACCAATTTTGGTTAAGATTTAGAAAAGTTATTCAACTTTGCGCATTTTGCGTAAAATGCGCACAAGTGATGAAAGTGTTGCTTGATACTTCATAATTGCTCGATACTGTCACCATGTGGTTTTTCAAGGGTGATGATACCAAAGTGTGCCATTATGGAGTGGCACCATTTATTTTTTAATTTTAAAATTTAATTTTAAAATTTAATTTTAAAATTTAATTTTAAATTAATAAATTTTAAATCATTTTAAATTTTATTTTGTTGTTTTTCTATTATATATTTTTTCAATTTTAATTTTAGTTTTTCACATTTAATATTTAGATTGTTTATGTAATTTTATTTGTATTAAAAAAATTTGGAAAAAAATTGTTGATTGTTGTTTGAAAATCAAAATGAATAAATTATTTTATATTATATTTTTATATCTTCATAGCTTTATTTCTTTCTATCATTTTAAATTATTTGCTTTTTAATTTTATTCTTATCTACTTTATTTTTATAATTTTATTGATATTAAAATCAAAATAGATTATTTTTGTATTTTAATTTAATTTTTGTAATATTTTTTTATTTGGGTAAGTTTTTTATTATTTTGATTTTAGGTTAAATTTATTTGTAAAAAATGGAAACAATTGATTTTTTTTAATAAAAAGAAATAAATAATTTTTGTTGTTTTTTGTAATAAATGTTTTTTATCTTTATAGCTTTATATCTTTATATCATTTTAAATTATTTGCTTTTTAATTTTATCCTTATCTACTTTATTTTTTTATATTCTTATTAAAATCAAAATAGATTATTTTTATATTTAAATTTAATTTGTGTAATATTTTTTTATTTTGGTAAGTTTTTTATTGTTTGATTTTAGGTGAAATTTAGTTGCATAAAAAATGGAAACAATAATAAAAATAAATAAATAATTTTTATAATATTTTTATATCTTTATAGCTTTTTATCATTTCAAATCATTTGCTTTTCAATTTTATTCTTATTTACTTGATAATTTTATTTTTTTATTTAATAAATTATCTTTATATTAAAATTTAATTTTTGTAATATTTTTATTTTGGTTAGTTTTTATTATTTCGATTTTGGTTTGAATTTATTTGTACTTCAAAAATGGAAAAAATTATTTTTTTTTGTTTGAAAATTGAAATAAATAAATAATTGTATTAATTAT
>OZ038454.1:15402082-15451242 GCA_964036195.1 Sphaerolaimus hirsutus | reverse complement strand
CTTTAAACCAATTTTTTGTTTCACACTTAAAAAGTTGGTTTACAAAGTTCACTAGAGAATGGTCTAAGGTTCAAAGTTATGTAAACAACATATCCTCTCGAATGCTTCCATAAGGAAATTTATTTGGGGTGAATGAAAAAGTGAAAATTTTGTCAAATTTTGTTCCTGCAATGACATCATTTTGACATCATAGAATTCACCCCAAGTAAATTTCCTTATGGAGGCATTTCAGAGGTTATGTTGTTTACATAACTTTGAACCTTAGACCATTCTCTAGTGAACTTTGTAAACCAACTTTTCAAGTGTGAATCAAAAAATTGGTTTAAAGTGAAATTTTCAATCTACCGTTTATGGGACAGGGTGGGTGCCCTACTGAAAAAAATTTTTTTGGCTGAACTATGGTTCCAACCCGATTCAGTTTTATATTAGGTATGTTGTTGCAACATTTTTTAAAATGCAGTTGGGTGATGAACTTGTTTTGGGACACTTGGGCTGTTTTTAGAAAATGGTCAACTTTATATGCAGTGACCCATGCTTTGGTGGGTCGTCGGCAGCCGCCCCACTGGTGTATTGTGAGGGGGGTTGTTGGCAAGACATCCCCCAAATTTCAGCTTTATACCGCCATCACAGCTGGAGATATGGCTCTTGTAGTGTAGCCAATCAAGTGGGTGGTGAACTTGATTGGGACACCAAAAATGCCCAAAAAAATGTTGCATATAGGGCGACCCACCCTGTAGTGAGTCGCCGCACCTCCCCCATTGTTGGGGAGTAGAGGGGTCTTACAACTTATTATATACAAAGTTTCAGCTTTATAACGTCCCCATAGACGAAGATATTGCATTCGAAGTGAAATAAAAAAATGGGTGGTGAACTTGTCCGGGAAGGTGTTTACATCATTCCGGATGGGGGGGTATTATTTCCCCTGCCCATTTTGAGGGAGGTTAATCCGAGGGGGGTTAATTCAAGGGGGGATAATTAGAGGTAATACGGTAAGTTGTAGCATTATTTTCAGTTTAAACAATCAAAATGTAACATGAGCATTACACAGCGTTATGAATTACTCTGTAAGCATATACTTCCACTAAAAATGTGTTGTCAACTAAAAATTTACTGACAAAAACTTTGTCAACTAAAATTTTTGCCAATTGAGCCATGGCAATTTACCATCACCTGTTTTATATGAAACAAGTATCCTCTCCCCATTTCATACATCAAAATTTCAAAATTTGAAAAAAGTTTGAAAAATAAGTGCTACTTTGTTATGCTGAAAAAATGTGTGAGTTTTAATTCAGTTCACAATGCTTTCCACAATTTTAAAAAGGGTTTATTTTGTGGGAATTCTTTTTATTGCTTTTTGTAGGGTGTGTTTGTTAACTGATTGTGCATCTTTTGGTAGTTTACAGAGCCATTGAATTTGCTTGGAAAATTCAAAATTTCATTTTTTTAATGTGCAGATTAGTTGACAACAGGTTAATGCTGTACACACAATTGTCGTCAACAAAATTTTTTTAAATTGGTGACTGTTAATGTAAAAAATAAAAATGTAAAAAAAATAAATATGCAATTGTTAATGTAAAAAAAATGATATAAGTGTACAACATAGGTATACACAGGTAGCAGAGCCAGATATTTAAGCTTTAAAGGGAACAATTCTAGTTGACAACATTGGTTAAATGTATTTATTTTCAAAATATCCTGTAGCTGATGTTCATGTAAAATCTATATGTATGTAAAATCTTTATGTATCTATCTACCGTATTTCCTCGAAATACCCCCAGGGGGTTTATTTTTTCAGAGTGGAAATTTTGAGGGGGGTATTTCGCGGGGGGCTTATTCGAGGGGGGTTTATTATTTCGTCAGAAAATTTCGTGAAATTCATTGTGTAGAATACAGTTTTACGGTACCCAAAAATGGCTAAAAACGTGTCCTAATAGGTGAGATCGGGACATATAGACGTACATATATAAATACACAATTTAGCATATACGTGTATTTTTACCTGCGATGCAAACTACCATCGATAAATACATCATGTACATTGAATACATGATGTACGTCATTTTCGGGGGGTATTTCGAGGGAGGGGGTTTGTTTTTTCCTCAGCTCAAAAACACCTGGGGGTATTTCGAGGGGGGGGGGTATTTCGAGGAAATACGGTATGTGTAACGGTATAACTGTAATACGATGTAATACGTTATAACTTTCAGTCTCCTTTGTCATGTTTTTGTACTTGACTCAAACAGTTTAGATACTAAAATGGCAGCCTAAGCACCACCTGAATTTTGAACAACTGTGCGCCTAGTTGTCAACTAGGTAGTGTTCGGGTTGCCATTAAGGTATTTACATTACTCCCGATTAAGAATAGGCAAAATGGTAAACACACTGGGCATTGGCGGAAAAAAGTCCCGCTGGACTATGCTACTTTCTGGCATGGAGATGGTGATGGAAAGTCAGGGAACACTGGGAACCGTATAACCTAGGTGCAAGCTATTTTCATTAAAAAATATAAACTCAGTTTAAATAAACACTATTTTAGCTCACTTGCTATCGCCAACCCCATCTACGGGTGGAGTTGATCAATTCGCACAGTGCAATAAGTGCACCGCACCAGCATGGTGGCCGATTCTGTTAGGTACATCACTGTTCGCGGCAGTCGCATGTAATGCAGTAGTTAATTAAGGTACTGGGCTGTAGTGGAATAGCTACTCGTTTATCAAGAGACACATGAAGAACGCATGTTACTGCTATTTGCGACCGTTTCTGTGATTGTGCCTGGACTAGGGCTGGGAATTCGCGAATTTTCGAGTTCGCGTTCGCTTATTTCGGTTGTTTACGTGATAAATATGACGCAATCCATTTACAGTTACCGTATTTCCTCTAATAAAATGGCATACCTCCAAAAGTACAGCACCTCCAACACAGCAAAAAATGAGTTTGTGGATGCGCGGTGAAGCGTCGTGAAGTGTCTTCACACTGACGCTTCCCGAGGCTTCACGAACATGCTCTGCGCTTCCACGCGCTTCACGAAATTTTGTGTGAAGACACTTAACGCTTCTTAACATAGTGCTGGCACGCAAATGTATATGTGAGTGAAGCGTGTGGAAGCGCCGAGCAGCGTGAAGTGTCTTCCACATTTTTGGAAGCGCGTGAAGCATTTGTGAAGCTAGGTGAAGCATGTGGAAGACACTTCACCACAAATTTCAGCGTTCTTGGTGAAGCGTGTGGAAGCGTGTGGAAGCGAGCCGCTTCACGCGCATCCAGCCCTCTTCCCGACGCATCACACACGCATTTTTTGAAAAACGAAAAAAATAGAACGGCGCTCTTCTATTAGAAGAAATAGGTACGGTATTTATGTCCTGACCGCCAAAGTGTCAACCATTGCCCATTGCTAACCGTAAAAAAATGAAAAGACTCATTGTTCTCAATTGGGTAAGGTTTTTGAGTTCAAAAACCGTCACATATCAGTTCCCAGATAATAAATTATCATGTTGAACTGCACAACATATGTGATCAAGACAAAGAGGTGCTATGGAAAACTTCCATTTAAGCTCCTCACTTGCCGCAGTTTCTTACCCTCTGCAATATACTTCCCAAAGAAGCTTCATACTTCCACTTTGCAAATCCACCGAATACCTAGATGTTTTATGTGCAGAATGTTTGTTATGAACTCAGTAACCGACAGAATACAGCTTGCGGATGGTACAAACATTAAGTGCCAAAGTAAAAAAACAACTACCTAGAGTAGCTGCTCCCAGACTTATTCATCGAACACCAATAGAAACGCAAAGATCCAAATTCAGAGCATCAACCAGGTGAAAAAAACCCCATCACATTGAATAATCCCCTTCAGTTTTTTCTGATGGAAAAACTCCCCTGAATTTATGCTGAGAAAAAAACGGTGTACAATGGTATTGATGAAAAATTCCCGTCTTAAATCGTCAGCATTTTGCAACTTTGAAAATGGAAAACTCGTTATTTGTGTATTTTGATCGAATTTCCGAGTCGAGTTTGGTACCAAGTTTCGGGTTCGTGTCTGCTCTCACATCCTGCTAAATCAGACCACCGCATCTGGTGAGTCTGCATCAAAATCCAAGTGTGCCTAATCCAATCTGGCAGAATACAAGCTTAAGTGGGGCAGAATAAAGAAAAAAGTGCTACAACATCTAAGCACACATATCTACCAAAAATCATATTAGCGATTAATGTTTTATGATGGTGCAATCAAGCCTTGCTGAATGTCTTTAGATGCATGTAACCATATGCACTTCAGCCCGCAGGTGCATAACAGGTGAAGCTCTGATATTGGGCAATTGTTAGCTATGAAGCTGCCATCTGCACTAGTTTCTCTGGTACTGAGTCTATATATTTATATTTTATATTTTGTTCTAATAATCCATAATAATTCAAAATAATCCACATGAATATTCCACCTGTCACTGATAGACACTTTTCATAATAGATTGGTTATAACATTTGCACACATTTACATGTAATTTACACATAAACAAACAGTAATACACCAGAAAAGTACTTGGATTATGCCTACTTTGTGCTTGGATTTTGCCTTGTTTTTTTCTTTCATTATGCTGCAAGTGGTTTCTTTTTTGCTCGAGTAAATTACTGCTGCTTGAAGCATAATGTAAACAATACACAATGCATAAATATGTAACATATAAAAGAAAAACATTGCCCAAACCATAAATATTACCAAACAATACACAATGCACGTGCAATACCAATTGGAAAATACTGTTTTCGTGAGAAATTTTCGACTCCGAACCATTTTTAGATGCCGTAGCAGCGGAACCACGAATCGGAGTGAAACAGCTAGGACATTTTCCAAAACATTCGCATTCAATCAACTACTATATTTGTATTTGTTCACTGCGCTTGAGTATTTGGTGTTTTATATTACCCGTTTGAAGCATGGCGCCAGAATGACAATAAAGTTGATTTAATTTGATTTGATTTGATTTGATTTGATTAGATTTGATAAAAATTTATAAAAATAGGCCCAAAGACTAATTTTAGTACTCAAAGTTCGAAACCAGATAACCAAATGTTTTTGAAAAAAAAACTTCGAAAACTAGGTAAAATTCAAAAGTTCGAAAACCTATTCTGTAGAGTAGTTCTTCTTGAAGAAAAACACTTCTACGCAGGCTGCTAAATCGTCTATTCTGGCAAAATGAAGCCTCCATTCTTATTACCATTTCTTACCGTGCTATTTTCGTTTCTAATTTCATCCGTATTGGCGGGCATGTGCTGGTCCGGCGCCGAGTATTATCAAGACGGAAAGTATCGCAGCATTAGAACGAGGAAGTGCGGCCAGATTAATGGGTGGTTCGTCAGAATTTCTTTGAACAGTTCCTTGTAAAAGGTCACGTTTGGATACTTACTGCGATAGCAGTCCAATAAACCAAACCTTATTTTTTCAGGTATACGTAAACGTAAAGTATTTATTTTGTACTCTCCCTCAGAGTACAAAAAACGTAAAGTAAAAAAGGTTTTTTTACTTTTACTCGACAGTAAACGTCCCTGCAAAACGTAAACGTGAGTATTTTTGAAAAATGTTCGCTCAAAATCACTATTTTTTTTGTATATTTTGAGCACTTATTCACAAACCTTCTAATTCCCAAAGAATGCAAACATCACAAAAGCGGATTTTTACGGACTCTGCAGTTACGATCACAATGAATGAGGTTTGCGGGCACAAAACCGACCCGAAAGTCAAACTCGCTTTTTGTGCCAAGTCGAAGCCGACTCGCAGGTGCACCAAAGTGCTTTACGGCGACACGGACCCGGTGCGCATGCAGGGCTGGTCCAAGGGCTGCGACATGACCGAGTGCGTGGTCGAGTACGAGGCGGGCCGGCTGGACAAGCACGGCTGCACCAACCACTCCGACTACGGCAACCTGGGCAAGCTGTGCTGCTGCACCGGCGACCTGTGCAATGCGGCGCTCAAAGTGCACCACCAGCGCGGCGGCCCTCTGCTGCGCGTCGCGTTGCTCGCTGCCGCGATCGTTTTTGGCTCCGCGCTCCAGTTTGGAGACATTTGGCATTGTTTCAACGACATGCTAAAGCCTGAGATTACACGTGCGTGCTTACCGGAGTCAAGTGACTGTTTGCTATACAATTTTCCACAATGAAACAGACCGATATTGATTCAAATGCGCAACGGAAAGGGGGCTCTGCTGCCAACCCCAGACCCTATGAAGTGTCCTTTAAAATGCCAAACGTAAATATGTTTGCCATTGTTCAGGGCGTTTTACATGACTTTTGGCACTTTGACATATTTGACATTTTACAGAGTCTGTGTCCTGCCCCCGGTCCAAAGCAAGTTTTTTTCACTAAAAGGGATCGGAATGAATAAAGTTCAAAATAAAACGACTGGAATTCCAATGAAATTACCCTAAATTTTCGAATAAGTCCCCAGGAGAGTTATTTTTTCGTCAGAAGTATCGGAGTGGGGAGTTATACAAAGGGGAGTTATTCGAGGGGGAGTTATTTTTCCTCGGAATACTTGGATATAATCCATTGTATGGATGCGGTCTGTCAACTCATGTGATTCAGGTATTTAACTGTCCAACAACAATAAAACGATGTGTATACACCACATACACATCATGTATCTGCTGTCGCTGCATTTTTTGTATTTTTGTATTGTATCCTTTACATCAAGAGGAGTTATCCAAGAGGGGGGTTATTCGAGGGGGAGTTATTTTTTCCTCATCTCGCCAACAGGGGGGAGTTATTCGAGGGGGGACTTATTCAAGGATTTGCGGTAGAATCTTTCACATATGGAACTGGTGCAGAATTGTATCGCAATAAAGCAGTCACTCGAGTTTACGCGTGCAAATGAAGACGACAAGTCCATGTAGCTGGTTGTTGTTTCATGACAGTAAAACGATGCAGCTGAAAAGCGGCCACCCACTATGACCGGTCGCGAGGCAACAGATCAGCATGATGCGGGTGGATTTACTTCGAGAGATGAATCTGCTCCCGGACGACGGTATTCAACGGCGGTGCAAATGAGTGTTCCTGGCGCCGTTTGCCCTGAAGTGAGCCGTGTACAGAGCGCATAACTCAATCTGGTGCATGCTATCGTCGCACACGTTTTTTATAACCTAACATGAATCAATTTTTAGCCAGTATAGATATAGGAGACTTTATAATTGAGGCCTCTACTTCTAAAAGTTGATATGTCAAAAATAGATTTTATGAAAATTGCAATTTCATATTACTTTCTAATTCTCTGCAAGTAAAATACCTAGCGCGTGTCGTGCTCAATGAAAATCACAAAGTTCCAAATATTGATTATACTCTCCAATACTGTCCAACCCAAAACTGTCAAACTTTCTGCCTCTGCTCTCAATTCAACTCGGTGGGAGCAGTGGTTTTCTGAGAACAGCAGATTAAAACGCATACGAAAAACGTTCCAGAAAGAACTCCAGTGAACAAGTGGACTTATGATTTCTTGCCCATTGCAAAAATTTTGTCCCCAACCCCTTGTGGGCAATTTTCTGGACTTATCGACTTTTGGAATTCAATGTCCACAGTGGACCTCTAAACTTTCTTCTTGATCGTTTCCACAAAAAAATCATGTCAAGTGTAGACTTTTCAACGTCTTGCCCGATTTTGAGTGGACAGGTTTTTTTTTGTAAATGTGTCAAAAAGTGTCGACAATTGGAAAAATGGCAAGTACCTATACATAAACGTAAGTATTTTTTTTACATATCCCCTGAGTACAGAAAACGTAAAGTAAAGTTTTACTTTTACTCATGAGTAAATGCGAGTAAAATACTTTTTCCCATGAAAAATGTAAAAGTGAGTAGGTATTCTTGAAAAATTTTGCACCATTTCTCGCTCTAAACTACACCAATTTACATACTACTGATTTCTTCTAATAGAATAGCTCCGTTTCACTTTTTTCGTTTACTTTTTTCATCTACCGTTCTATTGGAGGTTGCCGTTCCATTTTTTCACCAATTTTTACGTCATTTTTATGTGTCCTGGCACCATTCCAGTGCAATTTTTACCTGCCGTTCTATTAGAGGCGCCGTTCAATTGGAGGCTGCCGTTCTGCTGTTTACCAGAAAACAAAAAGATGCCAAAACCTGCTGTTCTATTGGAGGTGCCATTCTATTGGAGGTATGCCGGTCTGTTAGAAGAAATACAGTTTTTTCACCTTCAAATTCACTACTTAGTTTTTGTGCATTTTTGCCTATTTTCATATATTTTTGGCTATTTTCTATTTCTAGATTTTTGTCCTTCTTTACCTTTCATGGCCTTGAAAAAGCATATATAAAAGCCTGTCTGAAATATGTTTTCTGTACTCGAGTAGTTTAAAAAGTATATGCAAAAGACATGCTGATATTCCCTGCCACATACGCCGCGATAGTTGGGCCGTGAATGGAAAGTGCCTGCTGAAAAATGGAAAACGGAATGATGTTTGTCATACATCAAATTCAATTTTCGACCAAAAGTGTGCAGGTTTGGCTTCGGTTTACGCCCCACCGCTAACACCGGAAAACAATGCTCAATTACACATTTTGCTTGTCACAAAATTGTTAACTCACAAAATTAAACATTTCGCTTTCATGGGTACAGACGGACTTTCGCAGTTAACGTTGTTCGCTGATATCGCCCACGCGTTTACGTTTGCCAAAATACGATTTATCTGGGGGTTCCCAAATTGTCGCAAAGACGTTTTTCAGGATCATGACAAAACAGCTAAATAACCCTTTCCAAACAAAAAACATGTCAAAGCAAGAATGTACAGAGTTTTCCTTTTTCTTGACGATAGGGGATCCTACAGATATTATTTGTATAAATACGGTATGTTTTACTCGCTTATTGTCACGGGGTTAATGTTAGCAAGACCCTCCGAAAGTGTTTAAATTTTGAAAGTGTTTTTCTCAAAACTTTTATAATCTTTTTTTCCACCCAATTATTGCATTTAGAACTTTCTTGGTGAATTTCTAACACGTCTTTACGTCTTCCAAGCAGTCGACACATACATTATCGCATTTGTCCCCTGCCGCTATGTATAGATTCATGTGAAATAGATGTTTTGAATGACTTTTCTGCATTATGCATTTCCAACCAAATAAATATACTGGAAAAATGCAAAAACAGTTTTATAGAACGAAATCGATTTGTGTCTTTTTCTAGTGTTAGTATAAAAATTCGAAAAACTCAAAAATTTTGGAATGTCTTTATCATCGTTACACAGGGCGTATCTAAATAAAGTCCCTGTGTGTAAAATAAATCGCATAATTTGAGAAAGGTTGTGAAATCAATTTGATCGAACTTTCGTTTTTGTTTTTATTCTCATTGATAATATTTATCACTAAATGGCATCACAATTGACTGTAATCTATGGAGTATTTTCAACAACAACAACGAAGGTAAAGTTAAATACATAGGTTCTACGAAGAATATCAGGGGATAGTTTTGCTGGGAAAAATCTTGTATGTTGAAAAAAACTACATCTAGGGTCGAAATTTTCAATCATTTCCACAGTCTACGACCAGGAATACTACTGTTCAAAATATGTATGTAGAGTATACAATAAAATATCAGAGTACACGCACGTGCTAAATACAAAATAGTAATTAATAACAGATGTATCACAAAATAAGCAATGTGGCGAAATGTTGAGGAAAATGAGTACAAAATCCAGCTACTTCTACCTACAATGTGGACTTTTTAATTGATACACAGGTACCTAAAATACATGTGCATCAACGCGATACACTGTGATTTTGTAATTCTGGAATTTATCAGTTACAGAAATCATCGAGTAAAAGCTTGAAGAGCCCATTACAATAGGTATTTTTTAAAGTAGTATACTGAGCAAACTGCACGCTGCACACTGAATATTTGATGGATATAACCAGTGATAACTTCTGCTCAACGTCATTCCATTGTGGAAACCGTTGCATGATAAAAAATATTTTTCATTTTAGGTCATTATTCAGAAGTGATATGGTAGATTTCAGTGTGAAGTGTACAGACTTCACAGCATAATGTTTATTCATGTAACTTGTTGTTGCATTTGCGCTCCAAAATTTGCTTTCACTCTATGAGGTCTACTATCATGGTTGTTCTACAGTGCAGCTGACAATTATTCATCAAAATGATGATTTTAATGTTGGCACGAAAAAAATCTGACAATTATTCATGACGCTTCATACCGCCTGTTCATGTAAAATATAATGGGAAACAAACATTTAAAGTGGGCAGACGTATCGCCCTACAAACATTTGCGTCGATCTCTCCAGTGGAGAGCGCATGTCGTCATTATTGTGACGCAATATTTTAGTGATTGGAATGGATCGGGTCACGTATGAAAACTTGGCCCTTATCCCAGTTTCCAGTTGCGTATTATACAAATGAGAGTGAAAAGTCAAAGTCAGCTGAAAATCGTGAAAAGTTGCTCCAGTTTGCCAATTTCCACCTTTATAATCGCTATTTTTGTTTATATACTTGATTATATAGTTAGTGTTAGCCTTTTTTATTCACATTTATAACGGATTTCGCAATTTTGGCTGGCTGCCAAGTTCTCATATGGGGACTCTTCCATTGGAACGGAGCCAACGAATGAAAAATTCACAAAAACGGTAAAAGGGTCATTAAAACAGTCAAATTTTTTCGGTTCCAACGGACAACGTTGAAACGAAACGTTGAAACGGGCGGCGTGCACGCACGGACACGGCGAAGCGTCCATTTCTTTTTTAATATTTTTTTTCTTTTTGAATTCCGAGCGTCCGGGAGGGACCCAAGTTTCGTGTTCGCTCTATTCGCGAGCGAATTCTAACTCTCCGATTTTGTAGGGTGAAATGTCCGCCGACTTTACTTAAAAGACACACATTAAAATAAGGATACCGATGAGATTACCAGTGATCATTTTGCACTCAAATATGGAATTCAGTGTAAAATAAAGACAAACCATATTCATTTTACCATGGATTTTTAAATTGGCCTAATAACACTTTAACAACGCAAACGAAGCTTGTGTAAGTTGGACAATGAACCCTCGAGCAGTTATTTTTATAGTAGCTAATGAAACAATAAATAGATAACAACGTCATTTTATTTCGGGTTTGTTGCCAACACTGACTTGGCGCCGCTGTGTTTTAGAAGTGTGGAGAATTGAATTTTTTTTGCTGACAGTAGCTACTTATTTGGAAGCGTAAGTGCACTCTAAAACACGCGGTCACATCACAACACTGAAGGGTGCATGGCAAAAAAAGAAATCATTGGCAAAGTACTCTGATGCGAACATACACACCGTATTTCATCGAAATACCCCCAGGTATTTTTCATAGTTAAAATTATGAGGGGGGTATTTCGGGGTGTCTATTAATTCAAAGTGGTCATTTTGAGGGGGGGTATTTCGAGGAAATACGGTAAATTCATATAAACACACTGGCTGACAGCACAGTTTACATGCCAGTTTACGTATATACGCACATGCCTTATACACCCACATCCACAAAAATGAAAACAATAAAAATAGATAAATGCATTTTTCGTGCATGAAACTTCATTATAAATATCTACATTTTTGGACACAATTTCAATTTTGAAAATAATGATGGGGTGTTTCGTTAAGAAAAACGTAAAGCATGTGGTACGCGACGTAAACAAAGTGTTTATGAATGCGAAATCTTCATCCACTACCGAGTGGATCCACACATAGATATGTGCAGGTCCTGCAAATCAGGGACCAAATTTTAATACGAACCGCGCTTTTTGGGCAGCTCTATTTATTGTAACAGAGTTTTCACCGACAAATTCGATGTGCCCAGTTCGGGACAAAAAATCGAGCTGCCCAAAAAAAGCATGTCGTACTGAAGATAATCTGGGATCAGGAAATGATGTTGGTGGAAGAAGGTTTCAGCTGAACCTAAACAAATGAACCCGTGAAATACTGGGCAGTTTGGAAACGAATGGACAACATGCCGAGTCTGTTGTGGAAATAATACATGTATTCAAAAAGTATATATATAGTCTACTGTCAGCACACCTTACAATGAAATCTACCATATCCCATCTGAATAAAAGAAAATACATTAAAAAATTCTCATCACATCACATTGCTCCCACTTCGGGTGAATTCGGTGCACAATTTTTCACGTAACATTATTCATCAAAACATGGTAGCATTCATTGTATAGCGTTCTGTCCGTCCAGTGTACCTATCATTCATTACATCAATGGCAAAACAGAGACTACAATGCTAGAAATACTTAGGATTTGTTTGCTCACAATTCATGTTTTACATTGCACAAAATGTTTTTGTATGATTTGCCAAAGTACAAGCAGATATTCAATTTTTACACATTTAACTCAATAATGCAATCGGAATGCAATATCGGATTGAATGGGCATAATGGTAATTATTACTGTAGTACCTTTTGGACAAAAAGTTTGCAACTTTTCACCTAATAGTGATATTTTCTGTGCTGCCCAACAATCAGAAAATCAAATTCCCGAAATATATAGTCTGATTAAATTTTGTACATATTTTGGTCAATATGGGTGTACAGAGTTTCTCAATAGCACCACTGCTTTTCCCCAAATGGTGTAAAAAATAGGTAGACCCAAAAATAGGTTTTCCCACTTGTGCTGGATAAATTCTATTGTGGTGTTAGTGCTGCCATCAATAACCATGTGATGACTTTTCTGTATGCAACTGTTACATAAGCATGAGATTGGTATTGTGAACAAACAGCGGTGCAATTAATCTATCAGTGAACGCTTTGAATATGCCCAGAAAATACAATGGAAAATAGGATTCGAATCGACAGCGGTGTCAAAAATGAAAATAACATGGAATCCAAATAAATGGTGATATCAGCTCTCAGACGAATAAATCATATCAATGTTCGAAAGATACATATCTAATACAATTTTAAAGCTATGTAATGTAGATAGAATTCAAACTTCGAACAACAGTGTCACAGTACTTTCAGCTTTTTACTTCCACTTAATTACACAATCTCAATTAGTGAGTTAATTAATTAACTTAATTCCCACAAAAATGTCAACTGGGTTTTCATTTTTCCAGTAGTGTTTTTGGCGTGTAAGTGTGGAGCATGAAATTTACCTACTGCGAATTAAACGATTTTCCGCACAGACCACCCAACTTGAATGAGAACTCCACAATTGTTAGTGCAGACGAAAAACGACACGGGGCAAAAATACTGCAACACTGTTCAGTTTGCTGGTAAATTCACATTGTGTCGGCAAAAGAATTTCGCATGTGAACAAAGTCGCGAGATAACAGTTGGAAATGGCACCGAGTATAGGGGGAGGACGTTTCGTTATCGGGTTCGGTAGACTACGAAAGTGTCGAACATTGCGTGTACGCACACTAGTTGACAGCCGAAATTTCGCTACTGATAAGTCTGTTTTCAACAAATAGGAGTTTATGAAAATGAATCATCTTTGATATCCACCAGAAGTAGTTTACATTCTGGCAAACTTAAATGCGTTCAAAACAAATTTATCAGCTTTAGAAATTTCGGTTGTCAACTAGTGGGTGTAGGGTGCGTAGGGATTAAATGATGCGTAGATAACCTGGAGGCAGGAATTCCCGAAGGGTGTGGGGGTTAACCTCCACACAAATGCGCCACATATCTATTTATAAGTTTCGTATATATGCCTGACGCAGATACAGTCAGATATATTTCTTAGATACAGTCATAAACCCTCCAAATTATTCAAGCACTTTTTCCCCAAAAAGACTTCTCTATATGAATGAACAACCGACAAAATTCAAATCTTGGAGAAACCCGCCAGGGGTTGGCAACGAGCCAAAACGCGGATCTCAAATGTAGTTATCTGCAGCCGCAAGTACGCACGACCATGTCCTCGTAAGTTTTCAGCACGATCTTGTCATATTGATCTATAAAAAGCAGCGACAACGGCGCCAGCGACGTGGCCACGCACTTTGCGGGTGGAACCGTTCCAGGGCTCACCTGCGTTGGAATGATGCCAAAATGAATGCACATTTAGAATCAAAGCACCAATAATAGCATTTTTGTGCCAACGAACACTTAAATTTTGGCCAGACCGTTCGGTACCCGCAAATATAGGACTTTGCTCCCACGCACCTACAATAACAGCACCACAAGCCGTGGTATTGTTCGTGACATCATTGACATCACAAAGTTGGTGCCCTTGAATCGACCCCCTAAATGTACACCACTTGGACTTGATCACCAGGATTTCCCAGCTGGTGGGAAAATTCCCAAATAAAACAAAATAGGATAACGCGACATGCGTCAGTGGGTAAAAACGAACCGAGTGTATGAGCGACTGCACGATCGCGTGGTTGGTGGTGTTCACGGCGCCGGGCAGGGGGAACGTGCACTGGCCGACGCACACGTGCGCGTCGTAGCCGGGCGGCGCGACGATCCAGTCCTTCCAGCCGACCGCGTCGAAGTCGACGTACATGAACTGCCGCCGGCACAGGTGCGCCCGGCCGAACACCCCGCCGCCTCGGTGCCGGTGGCCCGCGTGCCGCCGGCGCTGGTGCCTGCGGACGAATGCCGTCGATTTTATACTAGACAAATAATATGCTTGGTAATTGCTATAGTTCCTTTCGACAACTGCTACATAAAGAATTGCAGAATTTAGATTTCGGTCAGTTTTCCATCTTAGTGTGCGTACACAATGCCTTAGCAACGTTAGAGTTACTGGCGAAGTTACATAGCATCCACGTATTTTGTATATTGCGAGCAAACCTGACACGGGATTTACTTAGGTGCCTGAACATAGAGCAAATGCATGCAACCTCACCTGTGTCTGTGTCGCCGTTGCTGCCGCTGCGGCCGCTGGTCGCGCCGCGTCACCGGCGCAGACTCCACCGGCTGCTGATCTGCACTGCGCCTGTGCCGCGGCCGGGCGTTCGCCGTGCCTTGGGATCGGTCGCTCGAGTAGACTAGCAGCGCTGGACTGTGCTCGGTGGGCGGCCGGCGCGTCAACTCCACTTTGCAGCGCATCGCCGCCGCTGAGCACTGGCGCGGCGCGAGCACCTCCAGTTGCAGGCGGCCGCGCGGCACGGCAGGGTTATTGTTCGCCGCGACGGCTCGCCAGCGCGCCACTGCCGGCGTGACGTCCATGCGGTAGCTGCTGCCGCAGCGCACGGTGGTCGAGTCGAGCAGCACGGTGTGGTTGCGCACCGCCTCGAACACCTTGACCAGGAGTCGATCGCACGCTGAGAACTGGCCGTCGGTGTCAGGGTTCGATGGGCGCTCCACCATCGTCAACATTAACTCGGCCATCTCCAAATGTTCCGACGGCAACAGACCGTCGAGGTCAAAGTCTAACGTTCGAAGATTCGAGTCGTCCGCTGCGAGATGGGAAAATAGAATCGGTAAATAATACATCTAAAATCAGAATATATTCAAGCTAAATGAATATGAACTTTTTGTATTTATGTGTTCACACGCTATGGATTATACATTTGTTTTTGTTTTTAAAGGTGCATTATGAATAGTGTATTTATGTACTATACGACCTACAGTCGCATTTAAGATGTAAATATTCCAGAATTATTTAAATATAAATATGTTCTAAAATATATTATTCAAACATCCTTATCAATACGGTTAATATTGTCAAATAATTTAGCCAGAACAACAATGCACACCTCTAGGAAACACGCTTCTGACGGTGTCAAAGTCAACTCTAGGATGTCGCCGGCCGCTCAACAGGGCGTCACTCGAGGGCAGCGCAGAGTTGCCGCCGGGGTACATGCCGGCGCGACGCGCGGCCGCATCTGCCTGCTCCATCATCTCGTTGTACAGGTCGACCAGGTGCGGCGGGATGGGCACGCGCGGCGCCGGCCGTGGGCTGTAGTTAGATGGACAGTGGTGATAACTGATGATAATAATAAGATGAAAACTTGGCGGCAAAGAAATTTGGCGTTAGGCGCTTACATGAGCGACTTACAACCTACCTGTCAGGCAAGGAGGGTCCAAATCTACGAGACCCAATGTGATCGTACTGAACTCACCGCTTGGGCAGTTTCATCTGCTGCAGAAAGGCCTGTTCCAGGTGAGCTATGGCCGACTTGGGCACGTTCGCCCAGTCCACGGGCACGTACTGCGCATGGTCCTCGCTGTTCTGCTGCCTCTGTCGCTCGTTGTGCCGCCGCAAGCTGCCGCCGCTGTCCGCCGCCATGCAGCTCGGCTCCAATAGGACGCACGTGGCGGCGAAAAACAGCGCCGCCCGGCTGAACACGTAGCCCACGCTCGGTTTGTGCCATTTCGTTGATTGCGGTGTTGGGGGTAATAAGCTGCCGCGAGTGTGGTGAGCACGGCGGCGTTGTCGTTTCACCGCGTCGCTGCGTCGCACCTGTGCGAAAATAGTGAAGTTCCACAAAGATATAAATAGGCAAGAAATTCATGCGAAGAGAGAAAGCAGTGTCCAGCACTTAAATACGAAAGTTATATCAGTGGTGTCTAAATTCCTTGTGATGATTTGACTGTTTTTTCAACATGAAAAATGTTGTTTTGAACATGCTATCATACACTTAAGACAGAGAGAATTATAGAAAAGAAGGCACAAGGAAACAAATAACAAACCAATTGCATATCGGCCGCATTGAGTATCTGCGAGCACCTGCGTCGTTCTAGGTGGCTGGTGGACGCGTCGACTGCGGTGCGGCCGCGGCCGACCGTGGCGTACAGCTCCAAGTCGGGCAGGCGGGGCCAGCTGGCGCGCCGCTGCAACCCGCCTGCGTTGCATAAATACTCAAGTAATTAGGTAGCGAAATAAATACCATATGCATCGCTGGGATGACCACAATGTAATGCCGATAGTTTTGAAGTTTCGATAGTGTCTGAACTATTTACCTGGTTCAACACAAATTGTGGAACATAACCCAAGTCAGGGGTCGCCAAGATTTGGACACTAAGGAGTGAGTACAAAAAGCGCAAAAATACAACTTAATGGAATTACTGGAAGGACGGGCAGCAGATTGCTTTAGAGATTAGAGTAACCCTCCAACCGACCACTTGGGGGTCCCTATACAAGTGTTGTGTATCACCAAAAGGGGTACTCACCGTATACATGACTAGCGGGCGTCGTTTCGTAGAGGGAGTGTCGCCTAGCCCGTTTTCGATGGCACACTGCCAACAGGTCACCGTTCGTGTCGCACATGACTAATGGCGCGCGCGCATCAGTTCACGTGAGTCGCTCGATATTGGCCCAGCCGTGCGGATTGTGTCGCATTGTGTCGCTCGGTCGACGTCTGATAGGTGAATAAGTCAGTGTCAAGTTAAAATTGCTGATTGCGAATTATGAAGGTGAAAATCGAGGATCAAGATCGAGCAATGACCGGCATAACATCAATTCATGTAAATAATCACTAGCACAAGGTGGTACATCAAGTATTCATGTAGAAGCTTTACAAGACACACTTACTCAAATCAACCTGCACGAAAACGGATGGTGGAAAGCGGATGCGCTCGTATTCTTGCCGCAGAGCGCCGCGGCAGCGCGTTTAACTGATTAGCCGCCGGTAGTAAATACAAGCCGCTATCAGCGGCGCGCACACCTGCAGACCGGACGACCTCCACCAAATCAGCCAATGGACCGGAGTGGATGACGTCACCGAGTCCATTGAAGCGGCACGAAATGCGCGGCGCACAAAAGCCGCCCCAAAGCCTACCCCTCCCCCTATTGCGCGCGTCGGGTGAGCCGTTGAGAAGCGCACAAGCGCGCAGATAAAAAGCGCGTAGTGGCCGCGGCAGCCGCCGCGGCAGCATTCAGCTACCGTAGCTGATTAGCAAAGCGCCGGATGCGAGCGACACGGCGACTCATCGCGATTCATTCGAACGGGAAGGGAAATGAAATGGGCGCCAATTCGGCGCACGTGCGCCCGGTCTGCAGAGACTTCCTCTCCGAACGGCGGCGGCGGGCAGTAACGGCGCGTGGCATAAATTCGGCTTATCCCCGCATTACAGTACACGGAGAAACTCTCCGCCCAGTAAATCCGCGCGTGATATGATAATTGACCACTGGGCAATTATCGCTGTTGTGCATGCGGTAGCGATAGAAGCTTCTTTGGTCGACCATGCGGCACGCACGCCGCGCGGGTGATCGCCCTTACGCAACAAGGGCGACCGCGCGGCACGAGCCGCCGCCCCACCCGGAGACTGCAGGGCGGCGCGGCACCCCGCCGCGACGGCCGACATTGAGGCAACAGGTCTATTTGACGGCGCAGAACCGGCGACCACACCCATTTTTGTCTTGTCGCACCTTTGCGATCAAGACATTTGAGCGGCCTTTTCGCCGCCGGGCGTCGTGTTGCAATTCGAAAGGTGTGACGGCAATGAATGGTCACCGCGGGGGCATCATTGACAAACTCGAGTTGACGCGGGAGGGGGTAATCAGGCAGTGTTAGACATCATGCCGCGTCGGGGCTATGAAGTTTCACCGAAAAACATAACATATGTAAATACAAACTTAAATTTGTGGACTGTCAAAAAAGCGCAGCCGTAAAACGCACATAGTTTCTTCACGCTTGTTGTGTCTGCGGCAGGTGAGCGGCACTTGGCCCCGACAATTCCACCGGCGGCGAGCGGGGTGCCGCCCAGTTTGGCTGCCGCACGCAAAAGCAAGTTATTTTCGAACCTAAAAAATATGTAGTAGTATCTAGATGGGCCGAAAAAATGCCAGGTGCAGCTGGTACCGTGGCGGCACACACACCAGTTTACACACGTGTGTCAACTGGTTTATGTCAACTCAGACTTCGTCTACTCGTGTCGCAGAGCGGTGTTCCAATGCATATGCGGCAATGTTGGAAAATACAAACCTAAATTACGGCAAGTGCATTAGAAGATCGCTCTGCGACACGTGAAGCCGAAATCTGAGTTGACACAGACCAGTTGACACACCTGTGTCAACTAGCCTGTGCGCCGCCTATGTGCATTCAGTATGCTACTCGCGGGCGATGCTAAGCCGCTCGACGGGGCTGCAAGATTCGCTCAATCGCTTGCACGTTACAACTTGACCTTTGGCACCGTTCATTTCGCGAGCGCTTCTTGGCGCGGCTACCGGCGGCGCGCACCGCTCACAAAAGCCCAGCCAACTCTGCGCCAAGGCTACGCGCAACTACCTAATGGAAAAACACACGGTGAGAAAATCTTAGCGCACACTTTCGCGGCCAAATCATGTGATAAATAAACATTTTGAGAGCGAAATCGAATCAAAGATTGTTTTTGGCAACAAAAACACACAGTTGTTTTTTTTGGTTGATGTACATACACAAACTAATTTATTTGGTATTAACGCAGTAAACAGGGACATTGTTGGCGGCAGAGTTGTTAAAAGTGCCGAACTTTTGTCAAAGTATACAATAATGTAAAGTATTTATTTTTTACTCACCCCCTGGGTACAGAAAACGTAAAGTATTTTTTTACTTTTACTCATGAGTAAACGTGAGTAAACATACTTTGTCCCTTAAAAACGTAAAAGTGAGTATCTTTGATGAACTTTGCCCTGATGAACGATGCAAATAAATAATTTTCACAATTTTTTTTGCACATTTTCACCTTCAAATTCATTAGTTTATATGCTTTTTTGCCTATTTTCAATTTTTTTTGTCTATATTTGTGTTAATATACCGTATATCCAAGAATAAGTCCCCAGGGGAGTTATTTTTCATCAGCGTTTTTGATGGGGGAATTATTCAAGGGGGGGACTTATTTTTTCCTCAGAAAACTTAAACTTGATTCATTGTAAATATGAATGCATTCTGTCAACTCATGTTATACAGGTATTTAACAGTTCTACAACGACTAAAAGGTGTGTATACACTGCAAACACATTATGTATCTGCTGTCACTGCCATACGTTAACATTATTTTGTATTTTTATTTATCATTTTTGTCAATTTTGTAGCACATTTTTCACCCAGTGGGGGAGTTATTCGAGAGGGAGGGAGTTATTCAAGAGGGGGGAGTTATTCAAGGGGGGTTATTATTTCATAACAGTTTTGAGGGGAGTTATTCAAGGGGGAGGAGTTATTCAAGGGGGAGGGGTCTTATTTGAGGATACACAGTACCCACTTTTGGCTCTTTTTCCCTTTTAGCTTTCCGCTCTCTTTTTTGCCTTTAAAAAGCCTATCTGAAATACGTTTTCTGTACTCAAGTACTTTCAAAAAGTATACGTAAATGCGAGTACAGTACTTTTTTCAGAGGAAACGTAAAGGTATTGACTCTGTACTCTAGTATACATATTTATCGAGTAAAAATAAATGCGTTTTAACAACTTTTGTTGGCGGCAGTCGGCTGCCGTTTGGGGCGGGCGAGACACGATGGAGCGGCCGAACTAAATATAAATCTAAACGCGGCAGAAGTTTCAAACGCGAAAAAAATTGCAAAACTTCGGCTCAAGATCATATGGTCATCAATCACCGGAACAACCGCGGGGCTAGTACGCGGTAAGTGTATTTATATGCCGATCGATGTAAATGCGTTTCTGACTGCTTATTTGTTGAACCACAAACTGCGCGATCAATATCACACATATTTACGCATAAAATTGCGGCCGCATTTTTTAAAAAGAAATAGACGTGCAGCCGCATCGACGCCGCCAGCAAATCACAAAACCGAAAAGGAGCGAGGACAGGAAGCGGGCGCAAAAACAACAACAAAGGCTCATCCAGACAGCGAGATGTCCCAATTCCCCAAAATGCCCAGACCACTGAAGCCTAGAGCTGCCAAAACGAGCTTAATACGAGACCTACCGCGGCGTGTTGCAGCGCGTCGCAACGGCTGCGAGCAGCGGCGGGGGGGGGGCAATACAGGCGACAGCGGCGGGCGACTGAAGCTAGAGCAAATGGCACGTGCGCCGCCCGGCCGCGCGGCGCCCACTTTTGACAAATGACCATGGTCGATTCGGGCCGCGCCGCGACGCCGTCGCCCAGCCGCGGCGGCACCAGAACCTGGGCCATCCCGGCGCTGCGCGCACGCATGCGGAGCCAATGGCGAGCCGATTTTTGGCACGCTGCGACTGCGCGCCCGGCTCAAAAGTGCATGTGGCTTCTTTCAAGCCCTTATAATTTTTCTATGAAAAGTACTGCAGGGTAACAACCTTTTTGTATTTTTTAAGGTTTTTTTGGCATGTTCACTTAATATCGTGCAAGAATTCTATGGGCATACTATGCAATTTCACACAAAACGGCTATGAAGGATGCTCTTTAAATATATTTTTTTGCATTTTTTGTGTCACAGCTTCCATTTATTTTTACTACACATCTAGCACACAATAATGAGCTCATAATTTGGCAACTACCGTCAGGGTAGATGCCGG
This sequence comes from Sphaerolaimus hirsutus, assembly GCA_964036195.1. Classification (NCBI taxonomy): domain Eukaryota; kingdom Metazoa; phylum Nematoda; class Chromadorea; order Monhysterida; family Sphaerolaimidae; genus Sphaerolaimus; species Sphaerolaimus hirsutus. Next base: position 15,429,906 of record OZ038454.1, on the reverse strand, counting down.
GAATATTGAAATTCCTTTGCCTGTGATCCACATTCTTTGAAATGCTATTTACACAATAAGTCGGCATAAAAATTGATTTTATTAGCACTTGCATCGCAATTTCATGACTCCTGAATAGGCATGGCAATACATAATACAATAGTTAATTTTTTGTGCTTATTCATTTTTTTTTCTCCAAACCTCAATTAGGCGACTAAAATATTGTGTAAAAGAGTAACATAAATAGTCATAAATAAATTTACCTAAATCCAGTTTTTCCCAACCCTAGCCGTCAAGCAGGGTAATGTCTCCCAGTGGGCCCAGAGCATCCTGGGAACAAACGGCGGGCGCACCGCCCACAATTTGTCAAGTGACAAATCGTAGAAGAAATGTCAATTTGTAGGTGAACTGTCAAAAAAGTGATTCAATGTGATAAGTGAAGTGAAGTGTCAAATGGAGTGTAAACATTTTACTGGCAAGTCGAAATTGCGAAAAAAATCTCCCACTTGACAGACAGGCAGGGGTCTCCAGGATTTTGGCCCTCGCGGGGGCTGGATAGATAGCAAATCGCTCCTCCGGAGGGATAGATAGCTGGATAATTTTTCTGGGGGGGGCTGGGGGGGGGGCTTGGGGGGGGGGGGCTGGCGGGGGCACAATATATAGGCTTTTTCAAGGTTAAGAAGGCAGAAAGGGGAAAAAATCGCTAATAATCAGTTAAAAGTAGCCAAAAGTAGGTATAAAATGGCTAAAAATAGGTATATAACCATGTATATAGCCGGAAATCACGATTTTGAAGGTAAAAAACTATAAAAAGTTGCGAGCATTAGTGATTTTGAGTGAAAATTGGGGCAAAATTTGTCAAAAACCACTCCAGATAGATAGATAGCTGAGCGATTTGGGGGGGGGGTCTTTTGGGGTAGTAGCCAAAAATTTTGCCTCGGGATAGATAGATAGCTGAGCGGCCTCCGGGATAGATAGATAGCTGGCCGATTTGGGGGGGGGGCAGCCCCCCCCCAGCCCCCCCCTAGGAGACCCCTGCAGACAGGGTTCCGGGATTTGCCCCAGGCGCTCATATCCAGACAGAAATGAACACGCAGCGGCGACAACGGCTACTCCCGTCTCCCACTGCAGATATTCATGACGGCGCTTAACAGTCAAAAAGCATCACTCTAACTGCGCCGCACAAACGCCTTCCAAACCGGGGGGCTACCGTATTTACGCTGTTCACACCATGTAAAAAAAGACAAATTATTTATATGGATACACGTTATATACGCTTTTTATAGCAAACGGCCGGCTTTCGTCGGCACGTTGAACATTTTACAAGATTTTGCAATCGAGATAATCAAAATAAAAGCATGGGAATAGCACAATGGTCGCCCCGTGGCCGGTACCCTCCCCAGTGGAAGCGGTGCCAGGGTACGCGTATGCGCAAAAATGCATGGAATGAATGTCCAAGTTATTCATCAATATCCAATTATTTAGATAGTAAAAATAATATGTGTGCATAAATATATGTAGAAAATATCGCGCCCAATTATCCCAGTCAATGTATACTGAACTCAATTTAAAAGAACGATGTTCAAAAAATGCTTGCCATTATCATCTTAATACGAAGTACTAGGGTTGGAAAAAATAAATTTTTAAGCTGCTTTATTTTAAAAATTGAAAATCAGACTTTTATTTACCCAAAAGTGTGTATAGAGAAATAAAAAATATATATCAAGTGACACATAACGCATTCTTATGTCGTGATCAGACAAGATTTGATTTTTCACAATCAGTTCAAAGAATCAAATGCCATCTGTAGGAAGGAACCTGTCAGATTGGTTGTTGCATGTTTACACAGATAAATATGTGCACATATATAAAAATATAAATATAACCCCATCAAAAGAACCAGGATCTGTCATATATATTTTTAACTGTCTTTATAAAAATGTCTTTAAAAAAGACACAGGTATTGAAACTGTCTTTTAACTAAAAACATCACCCAAAATTGTTGTACTTAAGCACTAGATATCCATAGCACTAGCACTGCTTCCATTTGTTCATGCTATTGTGTAATAAGAAGCCATGATCGATATGTTTATGTGCTCTTCACATACTTCTACAGTGTGAAACATCACTGGGAATGTATTAGCCATCTCTTTTTACCTTATCTTATGTAAGCACTATTCCATGCCGAACTTCACTTGAAGTCATGAACATTAGATGAAGGGCAATATGCATAATGAGTCAACATAAACATAGATATTTTTGACAGAACCACTTATAATGCTTTTCCATGGCTGCAGCCATTCTATCTATATTTAATATCACAAAGCACTGGTACTTGCCTTGAGGTACCTGTATATTAGGGATGGCCAAAAAAGTTTTTTTTCAATGACAGTTTTTTTTTAAAACCCCCATTTTTTTCAAAAAGTTTTTTAAAAATTTTCAAAAAGTTTTTTTTCAAACCGTTTTTTAAAAGCTCCCAGACATGACCATGAGTCAACATATACAGGTAAATAAGACAGGTGACAGTACTTTGTGATGTTATATATAGCCATAGAATGGCTGTGGAGTCATGGGATAGCATTATAAATGAGAGAATTCCACTTTTCATCCCTTACGGTTGTCAAGCTCACGGTTTTCATGCTGGACTATGCCACTTTACTAGCTAAGTGTGACACTTTACTTGCTGCTCTAGTGTGCCACTTTTCATCCAAACTGTGTCACTTTACTTGCTGTAAGTATGCCACTTTTCAAGCCAAACTTGAGTTATTTGTGCTACTTTACTAGCTAATTATGATGGTTTACATGCTAATTTAATGTGCCATTTTTCATCTAAAGTATGCTATTTTACTTGCTTTAGTATTCCACTTTACCAGCCAAAGTCTTGCCATCCAATTTATTTGAATAGGGCTTTTTCACATGTGGTAAGATGATACACACTTAATCCAAAACAGACATTTCTATACCTGTACTTGTAGAATCTGCCATACCTGTAATTTAATGGAAAATTGATGATAATCTAAAACTGAAGTGTTAGAAAATCAACAATATTTCAATTAATTATTTGGCACATTGAAAATATTCAATTAATTGGCATATTTAAAAAAAAATGATACATAAATTTTACATGGGACAATGGTATTATGCACTTACAAAAACCTGGTTCACTGATTCACAAAGTGAAAAATGCTCAATATGCCAAGTTTTTAAGTCACTCACCTGTTCCATTTTTGTCCATGTTATGCTTTTCATAGTGCCGCTCACTCAACTATGGCGCTTGTTTTATCCACTTGAGTGTTTTACATCGTGCCGCGTTATAGTCAGTATCTTTATCTTTAGTAGTTATCTTTGATTTCACCTCTGGTGCGCATGGAAATGCCGCATCTGGTACTTTTTTAACATGTGCATCTGGAGCATGGTGATATGATGCAAACAATGACTGTGGCTTGTAAACTGTGATACTTTGGCACGTAAACTGGTATACTTTTGTATGAAAAGTGTCTTATTTTTTTTGGCATTTCTAGGGCTTGAAAACTGTAATACTTTGGCACGTAAACTGACATACTCTGGCATGACAAGCGTCACACTAATTCGGCAAGTAAAAACATGGCTAGGGCTTGACAACCGTATGTTTTGGCAAGTAAAATGGAGTATTTTACATGTAAAACGTGAGCTTGACAACCGTTTGGGATGAAAAATGGAACACACTCTTATAAATGGTGATTTGTGATAAAAATATCCATTTTATGTAGACTTATTATGTATATCACCTTTTGTCAAACGTTTATGATTTCAAGTGAAGTTGGTCATGGAGAAATGCTTAAATAAGGTTATAAGAGCAGGCTAACACATTGGCAGTAGTGTTTCACACTGTACAAGTATGTCAGGGCACATTGGGTGTATATTATATACTACACTAGCATATCGTGGCTTATTATGACACAATAGCACAAACAAATGGAAGCTTTTACACTAAAAATGCTGCAAAACCAATGAAAACAACCACAAATAGTAATGTGCATGTGAAATTGCGTGCTTGCATGCCAAAAAATTGCAAAATACCTAGGGCTAAGTACTAAAAATTTTGGTCAAGGTTTAAAAAAATGGTTTTGATGGTTGGATTTTTTTATAAAATAAAACGTTTTTTATTTAAAAAACCTTCGAAAAATAACCTTTGAAAAAACCCTTGGCCATCCCTACTGTATATGTTGACTCATAACTATATTTGGAAGCTTTTAAAAAAGACAATCGTTTAAAAAATGCTTTGTTTAAAAGATCTCTTTAAAAAAAGACAAGGTCGTTAAAAAATCCCAATTTTTCCATCCCTAGTCATATATGCCCAGCAAATAGCTGATTGAATGAATAATGTCCATGAATTTTTTAATGAATTGATTACGACAATCTACGATTTAGCACTCTGTAACCGGGAGCATGTAGTCGATAGCGATCTGCGCCCGCTACCGGGCACCGAATGGCACAGACGAGATTGTTGAAGCGCGATAAGGAGACAACGGCAACATATTTATGTGCCCCTCGCCACACTTTGCTCATTTGTACTAACTAGCGCCCGCCCCAATGTTGGTCGCAGCTTATCGCTTTGGGCGCATCTACCTACAATGGATCAATGGCGTAATGTGCGCAGCGTGTAGCCCACCTGCGCCGTCGGCCTCGTGCTGGACATTTTTTCATACGCAATTGACAAAATATATTCGTTTGCCCACGCCGAATTTGTATGCAGATGTATTACTTTACGTATTCATCATTGTAATAAGACACTTCAATTTAATGATATTTTCACTTGATTTAATGATTTAATTACCAAAATATTGTGGCATTGAAAAGAAGAGAATTCCGTAAAAAGAAGTGGCGACGAAGCCACGGGGGAAGGACAGGAACCGACCAATAAAATTTTTCAAAAGCACCATCAGGCTTCAAACGGGATCGACTTTTCGGGATCGGGATCGGGATTGGCTTTTTGAGATTTCGAGATCGGAATAGACTTTTCGGGATCGGGGCCACAAAATCCGGAATTTTCCGGGATTCGGGATCGGAATCCCGTTTGGACTTGTTAGCACCATGCGATTGACCGATGATACCGAAATATATGGAATGGAATCATCGAAAGATATATCAAGGGAAAGGAATTGATCATGGGGGAATAGTACAAAATCTACGAGATAGCAGGAAATTAATGAAGGAAAATTTATGCAAGCGCGCATTTTGACACACAATGGCGCACCGCACACTGAAATTTTGCGTTCAGCGTTCGAACGTTTTTGCACGCTGAACTACAAACGCTGAAATCAAAATCTACAGAACAGTGCGTTTTTGAAGCGTAAAAATGCGGCTCGCATGCCAATTACGCGAATATTGCAAATTCCGAATTGTTTTACGCTTCAAAAATGTTAGGTTCTTGAGATTTTGATTTCAGCATTTGTAGTTCAGCGTGCAAAAACGTTCGAACGATGAACGCAAAATTTCAGTGTGCGTTGCGGCAATAAGCCAATTGAGCCACGCCGCCATTTCGTCCTCCAGGAAATAATCTTAAGGAGGAAAGAAAATTCAAAAAAATCAGACAAAAGATGGTCAACGTGACCAAAAGTTGTGTAGGAATGTATTCTACCGGAAACAACAAATATAAAAAAACATATATAGCATAGTTTTATAGCTTAGCATGTAGGGATGGAAAAAGGTGCATTTTGAATGACCTTTTTCAAAGATGTCTTTTTAAATGATCATCTTTTTTGAATATGTTTCAAAAGTGAGGTACAGATTAAGAATAAATGTTACTGAAGTGTCACGCAATGTATTGCCATGTCTATTATGAACACTCAATGTCTGTGGAAACACTGGGAACGAATCAGTGGTGATTTTCAGGAAATTTTTTTACTTCTATTGACTCTTTGCATATATACTTTGCGTTTCATCAACCATTCATGACTAGTGATGGAATGCCATTTTTCAGGGGTGCCCTGCTGGTGCCGGTGCCATTTTTTTCAGAATAGCACCAGTGCTGGTGCGGTGCGGTAGCATTTTAAAGCCGGTGCCAAAGATGCTAGCACCAGGGGCAAAGTAAATGGCGACGGGAAGGGCACTGGCAAAGTGGTAATAGGGTGTAAAATTTTGTCAACAGCATGTGTTTATTCATATTTATAAGATTTATAAGATAAATATTCTAGGATCAACTGTTTTCAGTCATTTATAGAAAAAATGTCTTGTCAAATTTACTTTGAAATGTGCCATACCCTTCTGAAGAGGGAATACATGATGTGTTTTCTTCAATCATAAATATTACATTTGTTTTGCCATTTTGTTCATAATTTGTTGTCAGTATATGACAAAATATAGTAACATTTCCTCTACAATATCCACCCCAGACAGTAGACAATAGTGACTACCTGTACGTGTATTGGAGCAGATTAAATATTTGAGCTATCATTTGTAATTATTCTAATTGCTTCATAAAGTGATGAGACCCTGTGTTTTTACCCTGTCGTTCATTTACTATTTGAAGGTATTTACCTTAATCCCCTGCCCATTTAACAAAACAAATATTTACCATGTGTTGTCAATTTACCTTGGCAGGGTATGCATTTACCCTGGAGGTAAGTTTCAAGTGGCAAAAATTTACCATCACATGAGTGGATTTACCCCCATGTAAAGTATAGGGTGGTGAACTCAAAGGCATGATGTCTGTTTGGTGCATTTTGGTGTGTGCAGATGAGTGCAAATATTCATTATGTAGACAGAGACGTTAAGTGCATGACAAGTATACATAAATAGAACATTCTCATTAGCAAACATACAGGGTGCGGCAATTTAGACCTGCGCTCTAGATTTTGAATAACTTGTCACTGGGTGGTCAACTTAACGTCAAAGGTTACGTCAACATTAACAACTAAATAGGAAAGGATTCCTGAAAATATGGCTGCGATAGCTCCACTCGTTCTCAAGTTATTCTCATGCAAATGCATAATTGTCACTTTACCACCACCCCAGGTTTCAAACGGGACCCACTTCTCGGGACCCGGATCGGGATTGGGATTCTTTTTCCAGTTTTTTTTTCCTCTTTTTTTTTCGCAGCCTCATGCCAAAATGTGTTCGCGCGCGCCACTAATCCGCCTTACCGATAAGGAAATCGGCAGACTACGCTTGCGGTTGTAAAGCAAGGTGGTAGTAAAGCGACAATTATTGGTGTTTGCATCAATCACTTGAGAACGAGCGGAGCTATCTCTACCATATTTTCAGGGATCCTTTCCTATTTAGTTGTTAATGTTGACCTAAAATTTGACGTTAATACAACCACCCAGTGACAAGTTATTCTAAATCTAGAGTGCAGGTCTAAATTGCCGCACCCTGTATTTGTGCAATGTAAAAATGCAGATGTATAAGCAAGCAAAAGCATTTGGCATAACAAAACTAGTCTAATTCAAAACCAAGCAACAACGACAAAGCTTTGCCAATCATGCTGCCTGCTCAACTGCTGCACCATAATGCCAAACAAAAGTGGAACTGGCAGCATTAGCCAACTTTTTTACAATATTCGGGATCGCAGTTATCGGGATCGCAGGAATGGCACCAGTGCTTTTTCCATCACTATTCATGACTTCAACAATTTGAACTTGTACACTTGAACTGGAAATTTACTAATTTCAATTAATCATGTGGAAAAAGCAAACAAGAGTAGCTGAATGCATTCACTTCAGAGTAAGGTTTCATACTCAGTAGCATGTGGATGGTATAGGTTTGATTTTTTATATTGATAAATAAAACACATCACGCATTATTATTACATACTAACATGCAGAAATGGAAGCTTTGACACTAAAAATACCAAAACAAACAAACAATGGAAACAACTACCAGTTTCAATTTGTATGTGGAATTTCGTGGACTTGCATGCAATTACAGAATACCTTGTGAATAACTAATTCGCTGCTTGTGTTCGCTGCTGTTTTTTAAACAACGGTTTTTTAAACGTCTTTGAAAATAAAGCAGTTTAAAAAATAGTCCGGGCATCCCTAGTTTTATGCATAAAATACGACCTCAACTACAAGGAAGTTAGTTACCTGATGATATAATTTGACATTCCAGGTTTTAGCCAGGGCAGCTGCAGCTGACCGACAAGAAACAATGAAAGCTTCACCGCTTTGAGGTGGCTTCCGGCAGCAGAGGCAGAAATGTGCAGCATGTCGCCAGCCGTCTAAACTGACATGTACCGTAATACGCGGAACAAAGCGCAAGAGCCATACGGCACATCTGAAAGAGTCTAGATGAGCACATTGGGAGCACACACACACTAGTTGACATCGACACCAAATGTCAACTGGTTCCGATCCCAACATAAATGAATTGGGATGGGAACCAGGGGTAGGAAAGGGGGGTTGGGGGTTACCCCCCCCCCAAACCGCCCAGCTTTCTATCTATCCTGGAGTCAAAGTTTTGGGCTACTATCCCCTAAACACCCCCCCCCCCCAAATCGGCCAGCTATAGATTTTCACCTCCAATATCACTAGTTCATGCGTCCAACTGCCTATTTTCAGCTATTTTTAGTAGTATATGTGCTTAAATACCCATTTTTAGCTACCTTTAGTGATTTTTCTCCCTTTTCTTCCTTCTATGTCTATATATTGAACCTCCGCGAACCACCCCCCCCAGCAAATTTTTCAGCTATCTATCCCTCCGGAGGAGCGATTTGCCATCTATCCAACACCCCGGTGGGTCGTAATCTAGAAGACCCCTGATGGGAACCAGTTGAAATTTGGTGTCGATGTCAACTAGTGTGTGTGGGCCCGTTACGATAGGTGGAACATTTTCCGCCAAAGCGACCACAAAACCGCCGGCGCAGTCGATCCCGTCACATTGTCTGGCGACCAGCGCGATATAGGCAGCGGGGCGGCGAGATTCGTGCCGCCGCATTGGCAAGTTGCAATCCAATACGGCGCCTCCAGGAATGCCTTTGATCTGGCCGCCCGGGTCGGATAAAAACAGCTAGGGTTACACGCGAGCCGGCCGCGGCGGCTATCCAATGCCGAATATGCAGAGCTTTAAACTTCAAAAAATGCTTGTTTTATTGCTTAGGGGGATACGGACGGGTTCGGCAATCGCGGGTTAGACCCTTGGTGTCATTTCAACGACACCAGGCGAGAATTTAGATTCTGATTTCTGGGAAGAGAGCTTGAAAGTAACAATCAACAATCACATTATGTCTTTCAAACAAAAGTTCTTACCAGGGCACGGACGCATACAGCAACCGCGCAAGCGGCAACCACCCCTGTGTATAGTCAGGCAACCCCCACAACTGTTACGCAATGTGTAGTGCAGCAACCCCATGATATGTTAGTGGCAACCACTATGTGTAGTGCAGCAACTCCTGCTTAGGTATATGTAATCCGACCCCCGCATCTGTTATGCTACTGTGTGTGCATGACAACTGTGAATGACCTATAATGAATACTTTTTGCCCCCCTTGGATACCAATTTCGCAGCTCATACACAGGGTGGCAAAATCGCAGAGAAAAAAATGTAATGGAAAGTTGAAGAATAAAATAATGTAAGATGAAAATTTCAAAATAAAACAATAAAAATTTTTTTTGTAAAATTGTATACAAATTCACATTTTTTGTAAAAAAATATATCTTGTTGCTTGAGTTTCTACCTGTCTATTTTGTGGAACTGGGGGCAGGCCCAAGCCCTGTAAAGTGTAAAATGTCATGTTAAGTGTCAATAGTCATGACAAAGGTAAAGTAAAGTGTCATTTTTTGTGACAAATAAATATAAATTACTATGTCAATTCTCAAGCAAAGTGTTATGGGGCCATGCTCACTTCACAAACTTGACAGTTGACAAGTAGGGAAAACATGACAGTTCACAACTAAAAATATGGAACTTCACAAGTAATACTGCTCACTTGACAATTAGGTTACAACCAAACATCCCAAATCTCGTTTTTTGTATCCAAATCTTATGTCAACATTTGATACAAAAATGATTTTGATACAAAAACATAATATTTGGATACAAAACATGATTTGGATACAAAAATACACAATATTTGGATATGCAATTGACACTTTGCATGACAATTGACACATTAGCTTACATTTGTCATGACAATTGACACTTTGCATGACAAATGACACATTACTTTACATTTGTCATGACAATTGTCAATTTACAGATGCACATAACACACTTTACAAATCCTTGTACTGAAAGTGCAAACCATTGTTATCAATAATTGTTATTTAACTAGTAATTGAACTTAAAACAATGTTTTTTTTGTAAATGTTAAGTTCAATCGACTACTACAAAAGGAAATGTCAATCAAAGTGACAGTAATGGCTAATTACTTTGATTTACCTTTAAGGTGAGTGCAGTCACTGGAGTCATTGGATGCAATTTTTGTTTGCTCACATAGGTAAATATGTCACTTGATACGGGGATCTGTTTCCGCATGTCAGTTGCTCATTCATTTGCCAGTATAAGCATTTTTTTGTGGAATGCAGCAACCTCATGTACGAAGTAGCAACTTGATATGATTTTGAATGTGGAATCAAGCAACTAATTAGTTGCTCGACTACATAGTTACTGTTTGCGGGGTTGCCGCATACCATGCAGCCCTTACCAGCCCTTGCACTCGATAAGCTATTTAAGCAGCTTCACAAGCAAGAGGGGCTTCGCGGCTGAATAGGGTGAATACATATTTAGGCTTTATCAATGTGTAGAAGAAAAAAAACTCGCTAAAATTCGGTGAAAAATGACTAAAATATAAGCACATACATACATAGCCAAAAATAGTTGAAAATAGGCAATAATGCACATGAACAGAACAGGAGTGATTTTGAAATCTGAAATATCACAATACCGATTTTGGAGGTGAAAATGTGTAAGTAAATTAGGAAATCTAGCCAATGCGAGCAAAATTGAGTTAAAATTTCACAAAAATCGCTCCAGATAGATATATCTATATATATATATATATAGATATAGCTGGTCGACTTTTTTTTGGGGGTGGGCATATATTTCGGGTCACAGTAACCAAAATTTTGCTTGAGATAGATATATACCTTCATGGCCTCCGGTATAGAAAGATTAGCCGGAGCGCTTGGGTAGGGTTCAAACGGGATCCCGATCCCGGATCCCGTGAAATTCCGGGATATAGCAGTCCCGATCCCGATCCCCCAATCCCGGGATATAGCAGTCCCGATCCCGATCCCGAAACCCCAATCCCGATCCCGATCCCGAAATCCAAAAATACCAATCCCGATCGCGAAAACTTTCAAATCCCGATCCCGATCCCGAGAATGTCCCAAGTCCGGGAGCCCGATCCCGGAAAAAATAGTGGAAATTATAAAAAGTGTAAAAATTGACATTTTTGCGTGCAAAAATGTGAACGAACCCCGAGCGTCCATTTTATGTCACTTTTCTGGCATCCAACAGTGTTTTGAGACCTTTATGAACAACTGTAAATGCCAGAACAGTGACGAAAATCTCTATCCCTAGACCCCAATCCCGATCCCGAAAAAATGCCACCCCCGATCCCGATCCCGTGACCCCAATCCCGGCCAATCCCGTGACCCCAATCCCGGCCAATCCCGATCCCGAAATCTCAAAATACCAATCCCGATCCCGAAATCTCAAAAAGTGAATCCCGATCGCGATCCCGAAAAGTCAATCCCGTTTGAACCATACGCTTGGGGGATGGGGGTAGCCCCCCCTACTAGACCCCTGGGTGGATACCCTCTCCGAATGAGGGTACAAGGACAACGCCACCCCAATGACCCCACCCCGAGCAAGCTAAAACTACCAAAACAAAACACCACAAAACCTCTCTCACAAAAATGTTGGTGTCGACGCAAAGAGACCGAAACGTTACTCCCCGTGTTGGGCAGCGGTTTGAGCACTTTTTTAATGCATGCAATTTTGATGCTTCAGCTGGCCCAGATGCGAGAAACTTGAACGACTGAGCAGATTTGTCTTCGATGGGGATGGATATTTACAGGGTGCGTATAAAGGCAAAAATTCGGTACCCTGACACTGGGCAAATGCAAGGCGATGATAAAACATTAACTGCACTTGATTTCAATCCATTCGACCTTAACTCTGCATGAAAAAATACATATGACGGCAAAGTTCTGTCGGAATCACACTTCGGCATTGATATTCTGTGAACATATTTAGATAATACCATTAAGCTGACTATGCACCGTCAACTAGCTTTTTTATTTTTATTGACGTATCACTAGGGTTCAAACGATATATCGTATCGAATATCGAATATCGGATATCGACCATTTTTTAATATCGAATATCGATATCGAAAATTTTGAAAAAATATAGAATATCGATATCGAAAAGTCATATCGTTTGAACCCTACGTATCACCATTTGCTGTGTATTTCTAAGTTGAAATGCAATGTAAAAATGTCTGGAACAAAACATGCTTCACTCCCACAGTAAAATGGTGGGTAAAAAAGGTGTTCAACGGAATACGGAATACCAGCGGCAAAATTTGTTCAACTACCAATCACAACCAGAATGTGGGAGCGGATAATTTCTGTACACAATGAATCGAAAATATGTGCTAGAAAAAACCTTTTCCAGCCAATTAAATGCTGTCTCTCTGAGATACTGACAGAAGCATTTTTCAAATACACATTAACTGAAACCCACAATTATCCGCTAAATGCCGACCTGGCTCTAAGTATCTGACAAAATCGCTCCACCAAGTCTGCGCCCGGCCGCGCTTCAGATAGAACAATTCTAGGCGGCAAAAAGTGCAGTTGACGGATAGACGACAGTTGCAGTCGCAACGGGGCACACAATAAATGCAACACGAGTTCGGCCAGACCGGGTGGCACCCAGTTGGCTTGAAACAAGCCGCCGGCCCGTTCCACATCTAGTATGCGTGTCCATCTGCCGCCGCGCCGCGAATACATAACTTTTGGGCAGCGCGGATAAATTTTGGCTGTCGCCTGAGCCGGCGCGACACACGCCCCACCGGGAATAAGCTGCCTATAATCGGCTTAGGGGCTATTTTTAGGCGTAAATTGAACGCAACTAGCAAATGGGCTGCAAAAGTTTCCCGGCGTGCAAGCAAAAATTGACTGGGATGGGCATATTGCATACAGCATAAAAACATAGACCGTTTGCCAACTGAGCAGCCAGAAACACCTACATCAATAAAAGCAAGTTTGCCAGAACGGTATGAAGCAGGATCTCGCTGCGAAACTGATCGCGCTGGCGACGCGGCAGCAGACGTTTGGGCGCCGGGCCGCGGCGGCACACGCCGCCGCGTGACACCTGCCGCCGCTGCATGCGCATGAAAATTACAATGGATCTTCAAGGATTCCTATCAAAACCTGATTGATCATGGAAGATAACATAGGGTGCCTTGGCTGTTGGCAGTAGATTGGATATAATTATTTTGGGGTTCGAATTGATCAATTAACGATGGAATCGCTAATTGGAACCAATCGAGTTGGGAGAAAGCAGAAGTTACATTTTTAGTCACAGGTAATTAGTCAGATGTTGGGAAATGTGAACCACGCATGGTATGGTAGCCATAAATGTCATTCGGTTTTTTGGTGACAAAAACGTACTAAGCTAAAATGGCACTTAGAGGACATTTTGCGGCTAGCATATGAAACATCAAACAGTTCCTTAGAAAGAAATACAAAGGTCAACGGCACAACCACAACATCACCAGTCTACGCGGAAGAATCTACAACGATTCACAGATCAGTATCGTCAAGTCGCAGCTGGTCAGATAACATCGACAATGAAATATGGCGCAGACAGAGCGACTTTATCCAGTCACGCGCGTTGGTACCGGTTAGTGATGGCGGTGACGCGTGAGGACATTGCTGTGACAATATCGAATGAAATTGACAAGACAATTCGCATAACAGAACAAATTGACATTATAATAATAAAAAAATTGTAGACAAATTTTGTGTGCCAGTTGAACAGAGATGAATATCCTTATGTGTAATGACAAGAGCCAGACCACAGTTTGTGATGGACTTTCTACTATAGTGGATTTTACACTGCCACGTGTGCCCACAAATTTTTTTTGATTTCATGTCATGAAAATTGAATACCGTATTACCTCGAAATACCCCCATGGGGGCTTATTTTTGTGCCAGCAAAATTTGAGGGGGGGGGTATTCAAGGCGGGTTATTCGAGGGGGAGGGCTATTATTTGGTCAGAAATTTTCGTGATGATCGTAGTAAATAATAGGCATTTGCGTACCCAAAACAGGTAAAAAATGTCTCCAAACAGGATATATTTGGACATAAAAACGTAGATAGCTACACAAACTAGTCTATTTGTAGCTGCAATGTAAACTAGCAGTAATAAATACATCATGTACATTGCATAAATGATGTATTTATTATGTACATGACGTACATCATGCTGGAGGGGGGGGGGTATTTCGAGGGGGGGTTTATTATTTCCCGGGCCCATTTTGAGGGAGGGTTAATTCGAGGGGGGGATAATTCGAGGTAATATGGTATCTGTTGTGTCGGACAGCTAGATCTCGACTAACCTTTATGCCTAGGACAAACATAAATTTTTATATATGACATAAATATACATAATAAGATTATATTTTTTCTTGTTGGCACAGTTGTCGGTTCCATTTCTTCTATGCAGCCTCGTTAATGAGGCTACCCAGAAGAGATGGAACTGACAACTGTGATGACAAGAAAAAATATCATCTTATTGTGTATAATTATGTCATAAATATATGAAAGTTTATGTTTGTACTAGGCAGAATCAGTGATTGAGATCTAGGTGTCCAACTCAACAAATATTCAATTTTCATGACATGAAAGCAAAAAAATTTTTGTCAGCACACATGACAGTGTAAACACTGCTTATGCAATTCTGTTTGATGATGTCATAAAAATAGGGCTGAAATAGGGATGGAATTTTTTTGTCTCAATGACCCAATTGGAAAAAAACGTTTTTCAAATAAAACCATCCAACCAAATCATCACGCGAGGCGTCACAAATTCGATCTGTGACAAATGGCACAAGAATGTCTAAACACGGAGAACATCGCCACATTAGTGCATGTTATGACCAGCAATCATGGACTTTGGGAGTCAAACGAAACATGGGAAACACACTCCGAACTGACATGGGGAAGATCATTCTAAAGGTGGCGGCGCTCCCAGACAGTCAGGCGCCACTGCCTACAGCCGCACTTGCGGTGTGGCTCAGAAGTATCAAGTGCTCAAGTCTATTTATTGGCTGGCGCTCCAAAAACGGCATGATCGTCTAGCGATAGGAAGCTTATAACAGTATGTGAACGGTGAACGGAAGCACACAACGTCATTTGAAGCACACTTGTAAAACTATATAGCGGATTTTTCGGTTTACCGCTGGCGCTGGTCCTCAACTACCTAAATAGCAAGCAAAAGTTATGTCCAATTTTGTGGAACACCCGGTAAGAAGTCATTATTTGTACACGGGAAAAGTCAACTACCAGCGCGGCAAATGGGCTGGCTGCAATCGCTACAAAACATCGGATCAAAAACAACCTTGAAAAATTACCTTCGTAGTCGGCAAAAAAGCAAGCGAAGTTAAGATCGCAGCGTTTCCGCCACTGTTACTTTTGCGAACTAAATATAAGCATGGTAGGAACTAAAACGGGCTAAAAGAGGAACGTTGTCTGGACAGAGCAAACAAAATAATCCTATCTTGGGCCATGTTTGCTAAACCAAATCAAATGTAGCTAGTAATCGTTGAGGAGCATGCACTCACTGCTTGGCTGCGCCAGATTTGATTCCCTACCTCAGCTTAGCGCAGTTCGAACGTTTCGAATTGTCAAATCTTGTTATATGCATATTTTCCGGACACCTCGTAATTAATACACGAGACAAACCATAAATTTTACCCAATTCCCAGAGATTAAGATTCTAAATGCAGCTCGGTGGCTCAGTGCGAGGGGTGTCAGTTGAAGCGCACGAGCGGGTCGCTTAAGCGGCAGAGTTCGAAAACAGTCGAAAATGGTGCGTGCGCAGGTCCAGCTCACCTTGAAGGCTCATGGTAGCAATCTACCTAGATCGTTAATGAGCATAGTTCGCGATCGGCGACGACAACGCCACAACACTCGATCAGTGAAATAAAAAAGAACTCACGCGCATCGGAATCGGCCCACGAATAGCAAGCAGAGAAAACAAGTGGATGGAGACAACAAGAGTGAGCAGAGCAAAACCGGCGACCAAGTCGAGCAGCATCGACAGGGACAACATCCGAGACACGGCACCCGTGGCCAACCAAGCCTCGATGCTAGCAAATGTGGTAACACATTTTAGTCCCTTTTCCAGCTTCTAGTTAGGTCTATGTGGCGAAATAAATGGAACAAAATTAGTAGTGCTGAAAGAAAACGCAACGTAAAGTTCTACAAGCATGCAACTATTTATCAGAATGATACGGAAAGCCAGCACCATGATCAACAGCATTACACATTTTCATTTGAAAACGGCGCCCGAAAAATTGTTAATATTGGTTCATTCGGTCAAAAGAGGGAATTATTAGCTGCATAATTGGAGCCAATCCCGCACCAGTCATTTCTCAGCGAACTTTTGCTAATGTCCGGGAAATTTGGAGTTTGTCCATTAGTTACTTGAAAATTACATCACTGAGGGCGGGATAAGCCTATTCCAAATATACAGCACAGTCAATTGAAGGTAGCGCGTGACATTTGACCTCGATTTAACAAATCCAACAAACAATGTGAAAACAGAAAAACAGCAAGAACCACCAACACACTTCGAGAACGAAAATTCATCACCGAGCAGTCCGGCACAAAGCGGACAAATGCGATAGAAAAATATACCAATCATTAAAAAATGCAGGCTGGACCGCTTGAACCTGTAAATAGTTTTCGCTAAGTATCCATGCCACCAGGGGCATATGGCGCCATACACACTGGATGTCAACTCGATTTTAGTTCTATTTAGGTTGCATGACAACTTGAGTGTCGAAACGGAATCTATTCAGCCACGTGCATTTGAACATGGTTTCGCAACTTATCACATCTTAATGGAACCACTCACCCGGTTGGAACCCGGTTGACATCGTGTGTAATCAGATGTCAACTGGGCAGATTCAGCGTGTGTGGCGCCAATTGCACGGCCTTTCAACTGGCAACTACATGCACCCGGCCAATGCGTCGAATTTTACATTTGAGAATCAAAAATAGTCGGGGCGGTGACATAAATACAGTTCCAGCACGTTTACGTCGGTCATAGCCACCCGCGTGAACAGTTTACGTTACTTTATTCATCAAAGAAAAATCAAAACCGGGTTCGAAAACGTAGAGCCACCAGACGTTACAACTAAAGGGGACACGAGTGACTGCTATACCGCACCCCTGAGCATGGTAAATAGCAACGACCTCACTAAAGACGCCTGAACGCTAACTAATCTCCAAACTAAAAGAGCATGTCGCCACCAAAAATGAGAAAATATAACACACAACTTGGAATGATGTTATACACTGGAGAAATTGCCGGACTGGGGAATTGTTCAAGGGGGTAAATTTTTTAGTCAACCGTTTCTTGGAACCTCAATATTTAGCAATGCATGACAAAATGATAAGACAAAATGTGGAGGACGTGGCTAAAACACCCCATCATCCCCAGCGATAATACCATACCAAGTTGTGCACTTTTTTCAACACTGTTTCGGTAGCGACATCAACTTATTTACGGGGTTCACATTCAAAACACATTTCACAAACAAAACAAATCCGTAAAAACACGATGGAAATAGGAAAAACCGGGCGCACAACCAGTCTCGCAGCCAGTCAAACGACCATTTTTGGACGGCGCTCAGTGCATGGTGTACTTGTTGCGCTCTTCGAAGTCGCACAGGACGCCGTGAAAGCTGATGCCGATCTCGAAGTCCAAGTCGCGCTGGGGGAACGTGTTGGACAGGTGCCATAAAGGGTTTGGAAAGACGAACAGACAAAAATTGGCAAACAACCAACATTATTGCGCGCGTTCGGCTTGACCGCGAGGATGCCGTTTATCTCCTCGTCCTTCTTGGCGGTGATGGCCTCCTCCAAGTAGAACACGGTCTGCTTCCAGTGCGTGTACTGGGCGTCGGGACCTGAGAAATTTTTTTACACCATGCCAGGGTTAGGAGTAGGGATGGGCGGAGTTTTTATTGTAGTACATGAAATTCAGCCAATGTGTTTCCACATGCTTCTCAAGTACAGAGTACCACGTAAGTTCCATTGTTGAAATGACAGACCAAAAAACCATGGGTTAAGTATGGAGGGTTTACTCGCCAAGCGCTTCAGCTATCTATCTATCCCTACCATATATCCTTTTTTCGGAAGGTTTTCACATCCCTAGTTATTCCACAATATGGAACAACTACCGAAACTTCAAATTTTGAAACAATATTCAGCATTGCTAACTTTTCCATGTGTCGAATAGAACATTAGGAATCCCGCCTAATGACAACATCAAATACCGGATATCGATTATTTTCTCCACATTGTACATTCGAAAAAGTATAACAAAAATCGACATCAAAAAGACATGAATTCTGAGATGCATGTCCCACCCGAAAATAAGGCACTTACCAGTACTAAACGAGGTGCGCTTGTGGCACCGTGAGAATTCCACGGTGAAAAACGTCACCAGCGCCTGGATGTAGTCGTTGCGGCGAACGATCAACTTGAACGGCGCCTCGAACGACAAGTCGCTCAGCTGCGCCGTGTACAGGTCCAGCTCCTGCGCGCACGATGAATTTTTGTGGCGCGATTTTGGGAAATTGTTAAAATTTGGGTGCACGTTCGGACGGCATATCGCAGAATATCATAGAAAACTTTCAATCAGGAAAATCGACGTGAGATCATACGGGTACGTGTGTATTTATACTGTGCATCGACATCACAAAAAACATCGAATATACTCGGCAGACATCACACTCAGTATGAAAACCTACCATAACCCATCTGAATAAAACAGTTTTTTGAATAAAAAATAAAACACTTTTGTCATCATTTCGTTTTTACTATGGAATACAAAATATTTCGTTTTTACTATGGAATAATAAATTACGAAATTTCTCACAAGATTTTATTCATTAAATTATGGTAGGTTTTTATATGTACTAGGTCTGCTGTCTGCCGCTTACACGGACAGTGACATTATCCAAACCAAAACTGCTAACCTTGACCATCCAGTTGCTTGTCACCACCTGGTTGGGATCGACCACATCGACCAGGGGCTCTGAGATCGCCACGCGGCGTATCGACGACATGTTGAAGCCGTAGACGTTGTCCCACCCTGATTCGGAATAATTGAATGTAAATAAAGCAGCGCCAGTGACAACGGGGGTAGGAAAGAGGTGGAAGCGGGGTAACCTCCCACCCAAATCGCCAGCTATCTATCTATCCATCCCGGAGCCAGAGGCAATTTTTTGGCTACTATCCCCTGAACCCCCCCCCCCCCATCTAGAGCGATTTTCGAGAACTTATACCCAGAATTTTTCTGAATATAGCGAATATTCGCACCTTTTCATAAATTTTCACCTCCAAAATCACTAGTTCATGTGTCTAACTGCCTATTATTAGCTATTTTAGTACCACCTGTCCTCATACATATTTTGAGTTATTTTTCACCTACTTTTAGCGATTTTTCTCCCTTTTCTACACCTTGAAAAAGCCCACATATTGAACCCCAGCAACCCCCCCTAGGGTTGGGAATTTCAAAATTTTCGGTTCCGGTTCTCGGTTCCAAAATATTTCGGTTCGGGTATCGGTTCTCGGTTCCTGAAAATTTTCGGTTCCGGTTCTCGGTACCGTTCTCAAACTCGGTTCCGGTTCGGTTCTAAAATGACCAAAATTTCGGTTCCGGGTAATAAATTAACCGGGTATCGGGTAATAATCGGCTGAACAACAGAAAAACAATATACCCAAGTTTACATGTGTAAGTACATTGGTTGGATATTTCATACTACAGGAGCATATCACAGCTTATTATTTCATGGTAGAATGCAGAAATCAGAGTTGTTATAATAATACTGGTATTTAAAAAAGTGTAAAAGCAAACATATACGTTTTCTGTACTCGCGTACTTGCAAAAAGTACACGAGTAAATGAGTACTGGTATTTTTTTCTGGAGGAAACGTAAATGTATTTATGTAGTACGCGAGTGAGTACGCGTATTTTTTGAGTACAAACATAAATAACTTTTGCCAACTACGGTTGAACTGCCACAAAACCAATGAAAACTACTACCAGTGATAATGTGTATACTGCAGCGACATTAAACCTTACAATGAAATCTACCATATCCCATCTGAATAAACGAACATACATAAAAAATTCCTTCATATTTATCAAAGCAATTTGATAAATATGATGAAATTTTTTTATGTTTGTTCTTTTATTCAGGTGGGATATGGTAGATTTCATTGTAAGGTGTAATGTCACTGGAGTATAGGTATGTGAAATTACACGCTCCCGCGCAATCATTTTGCAAACAGATGAATTTTGCAATTCTGAACCAAGATGTTCATCTGCTGTTTAAAGGCTTAGATGTAGGTGTTGAAGTAGAAGTTGTAGAAAATTTCGGTTCTTTCGGGTATTTACTTCGGTTCCGGGTATAAGTGCCGGTTCTCGGTTCCGGTTCGGTTCTCGGTTCCAAAATAGTGCTCGGTTCTCGGTTCGGTTCGGGTCGGTTCCCCAACCCTACCCCCCCCCCATTTTTCTGCTGTCTACCCTCCAGAAGAGAGAATTACTATCAATCCAACCCGCCGGAGGTTCAAAATCTAGCCTACCCCTGCAGTGACAACCAACAATTAATCTTGTCATCCTTATACTGGCGGTCCTCGATGGCGCACACGAACAGCTGCGCCTTGTCGGGCATCATGACGCCGTCGGGCGCGAGCCACTTGTCCCTGGCCAGCAGCACCGTGTTCAGCATCGACTCGTAGAACAGGCAGTAGCCCATCCACTCGGAGATGATCACGTCCACCTTCTCGATGCCGTCGGGCAGCTCCTTCACGTCCTCCAGCTTGCTGTGGATCACCGTGATCACTGCGGTCGGGCGGGGCTATGGTTTGAGTTGTCAATGGGATGCACACGTGTGAAACTTTTCGAGCCTAGTTCCCGCTTGAGACGAAACCAAATGCAAACGATGGACGCGGAAAATTCACGTGTATTCGTATTTGTGTTTTTATATATTTTTGCGTGAAGATTTGGTATTGTCATAATCTGGAACTGGGCTCGTACCTATTTAACACACAACGAACCTTCATCCAATTTATTATCCTTGATGATCTGTTTCGACTGGACTGCAATGTTCGAATATTCGATCTACGAGCGTTCAAGCGATATACACCTGAAATTCTGTTTATATCTGTTCGGGAGTAAGCCAAGAGAAGCAGCAGTAAACATACTGCAAGCTTCTGATAGCAATAAACAAATGAATCCCGCGCAAATAGACACACGCAGCCGAAATTAAAGGTCATTCGCTCTTCGAAAAATCAATACGGCACCGATAAGTTCAAGTGAGCAACTCACGCCGATGACTTTCCTAGCTCCAGCCCTGGCGGCGAACATTGACAGGATGCCGGTGCCCGAGCCCACGTCGAGGACCACCTTGCCCTTGAACAAGTGCCGGTTGTGGTAGATCGCGTTGCGGTACGTGCACGTCCGCACCTCGTCTTTGAGCATCTCCTGGAGAGGGATACAAGTGTCAACAGTTCAACACACATCGTCATCAGACACACACTTGTAATTGGCGCAAACGAGGTAGTCACGCGAACTTGCCAAATGTCATACAAGATTTTCATGTATCACGAAAATAAAATTGCAAGTGCTCGGTAAAATTTTCCTTTGCATATTATCGGTTACATTTTACAGGACGTTTGACAAATTCCATCTGGCATAAAATTATTTTAAAGATGAGACCGGCCCCAAATAAATATCGAAGGACAATAAAACGACCCACCTCATGAATGCCGAAATGCGCGTACGAATCAAAATAATAGTCCTTGCTGGTCATCTCGTGGTACCCGGCCCTGGGCTGGGGCTCCTCCCCGCTGGGGGGCGCCTTGCAGCTGGGCCCATTCGTACTCGGTGCTACGCCGTTATTCACACTCGCTGTCGAAGCGTCGGCCATGGCGCTGCGGGTGGAAAATTCAGGTACAGGAACATTGTTGTGATTCGATGGCATGGTTATATTGTGCGATATGTTTACGCATAGCGTAATCAGGGACTGTCAATAGCCTTGAATGCGAAAAGTCGCACTAAGCCTTGAATGCGACTCTAACGTTTTCAACGAAACAAAGATAACAATAGGTACAGACAAAAATAGACGCACTTATAATGCTATCCTTGAAAGAAACACTGGTTATAATTCTATCCCATGACTCCATGAGTCATAATATGAATATGATATGACCACTATAGACAGGGCCGTATCCAGGGGGGGGGGCGGGGGGGGGGGGGGGGGCTGCAGCCCCCCCCCTCCCGGCAGGGGTCTCCTAGGGGGGGGCTGGCCCCCCCAAATCCGCCAGCTATCTATCTATCCCGGAGGCCGCTCAGCTATCTATATATCCCGAGGAAAAATATTTGCCTACTACCCCCAAAGACCCCCCCCCCCCAAATCGCTCAGCTCATCTATCTATCTGGAGTGGTTTTTGAGAAATTTTGCCCCAATTTTCGCTCAAAATCACTCATTTTTGCACCTTTTTATAGTTTTTCACATCCAAAATCGTGCTCTCCGGCTATATGCATGGTTATATGCCTGTTTTTAGCCATTTTAAACCTACTTTTGGCCACTTTTAACTGATTATTAGCGATTTTTTCCCCTTTCGGCCTTCTATGCACTGAAAAAGCCTATATATTTTGCCCCCGCGAGCCCCCCCCCCCAGAATTTTTTTCAGCTATCTATCCCTTCGGAGGAGCGATTTGCTATCTATCCAGCCCCCGCGAGGGCCAAAATCCTGGAGACCCTTGCCTCCCGGGGCGAGACCAGAAAGTGACCAGAAAATGCGACTTTTTCAACGTCAGCGTAAAAAAATTTTCTTCGTAAAGCGCATTCTTCACCAGATATAAGGTATTATCATCAGATTTGCTCCATGTGGCCGCAAATCATCAAAAATGTTGTGCTTTTTGCTGTTTTGTATGTAAACACCTTCCCGGTCACGTCCGGCAGCCATTTTTTGATTTACTTCTTACATCCTATCCCCAGTTCTAGGGCGCCCCAGAGGCTGAAACTTGGGGGAGATATTGGCGCAACCCCCCTCTACTTCGCATGAATTGGGGGGGGGGGGGGTCGCGGCGACCCCCCCAATTCATGCGAAGTAGAGGGGGGTTGCGCCAATATCTTCCCCAAGTTTCAGCCTCTGGGGCGTTCTAGAACTGGGGTATAAGGATATAAGAAGTAACATCAAAAAATGGCTGCCGGACGTGACCGGGAAGGTGTTTATATTTACATACATATACAGCGTTCCATGGCGCTGACACCAACGCCAATGGCGCCATGGCGTGGCTAGGGTTCAAACGATATGACTTTTCGATATCGATATTCGATATTCGATATTTTTTCACAATTTTCGATATCGATATTTGATATTTGATATTTTTTTCTGAAACTCGATATTCGATATCGATACGATATGGAACCTCGATATCGATATTCAATATTCGATATTGAAAAATGGTCAATATTCGATATTTCGATATTTTCGATATTCGATATTGCGATATGCTTTTGGTATAGCAAGGCATATTTCAAGTGGCATATTGTATTTTCATGTGGTTGCACACATGTGTAATCATCTCTTTACTGAAATTTGAATGGTATACTTGGCGTACATGATACTCTGCCCTCGCACTGATTTATGTCTCGTGTTGGAAGCGTGCCAATGATCATTTAATCATGCGATTGCCGTAAAAAGATGAAAAAAATTAATCAATGTGTATATGTTAATGAATAACACTATAACAACAATCAATTTTGCATCTTTTTATGCAACTCGCACGCATTCACCATTGTTGGCACACTTCCAGCTGGAACCACGCGTGCAAGGTGTAAAGTAAGCCGAGTATACAAGTGATTTTAACAAGCTTTACATAACTCAATGGTAGAAAATAGAAGAAAAACATGATGAATCAAAGTGTATCAGACAAATAACAATTGGTAGATATTACAGTTCATCCTAACCTAATTGCTTAAGGGCATGTTGCAAAAAAAAGTATATAAGTGTTTTCTGGCTTCAAATTTAGCACTCCAACAACAATGACATTATAAATACTGTACTTTTACTCATAAAATACAATACTATAAGCACATCAGATCAACCATAAACAACTCAAAATGAAAATGAAAAGTAAATTTGGGGACAGAATACAGGTTCGATATATCGAAAAAATGGTCGATATTCGATATTCGATATTTTTTCAAAATTTTCGATATCGATATTCGATACTCGATATTTTTTAAAAATTTTCGATATCGATATTCGATATTAAAAAATGGTCGATATCCGATATTCAATATTCGATACGATATATCGTTTGAACCCTAGGCGTGGCGCCTACTAATGGCGCCAGCGCGATGGCGCCATTCCGCCACTATGTAGCTAAAATTTTAGGGGGGGGGGGGCTGAGCCCCCCCCCCCTCGCCGGGCTCCGTAAACAAGCAGCCTGTGGATATTTTTGACAAAAATCACCACTTATGTATAATGATGTCCCATGGCTCCACAGCATAGGCCGCGCAAGGTCCCAATTTGTGCTTGTGACATTCACAATCACATTGGCCAAAATGTGACCTTGTGACACTTTTTACTAGGTAAACTAGGTATTTCTGCTTGTGACACTGAAAATTCTGATTGTGACATTCACAAGCGCACAAGCACTTACGCCGCCTATGCTCCACAGCCATTATATGGCTATATATAACACCACAAAGTACTGTCACTTGTCTGATATCCCTGTATATCAAGGACGTAGCCTGGGGGGGTGGCTGCCCTATGAAATATAGGGATAGAAGGGAGAAAAAGGAGAAAAATCGCTAAAAGTAGGTGAAAAATAGCTATAAAGGGGAATATAAGGACATATAGTACTAAAAATAGCTGAAAATAGACATGAGAATGAAAATCTGTATAAAGGTATGAAAAATCGCGATTTTGAGCGAAAATTGGGGTATAGTTTCTCAAAAATCGCTCCAGATAGGTAGATAGCTGGCCAATTTGGGGGGGGGGGGTTTAGGGGATAGTAGCCCAAATTTTGCCTCCGGGATAGATAGATAGCTGAACGGGCCTCCTGCATAGATAGCGGATAGCTGGCGGATTTGGGGGGGGGGGTGAACACCGCTGTATGTATGTAAATATACATACAAATACAGCAAAAAAACCGCCGTTAAGTAAATTTTAAAGCATTTGCAGCTACAGGGAGCAACACGGTGATATTTCTCATGTCTGGTAGAAAAAAATTGCATAACACCTAGCTAAATCGTACCGAAAGTTGTATTTTCCCGGGTTTTTCAGGTCTAACCCCGGGGGGGGGGGCTGCAGCCTCTCCACCCTCCCTGGATACGTGCTTGACACAAACAAACAATTTAACAAGCTGCAGACTCAGACAGATTTTACAAAGTGTAAGAGTATTTAACTTGTGGCAGCAACTGATGGACCAGCAATTGTATGTAAGTGGACCAAAAATGTGTTCATCGACTTTATGTACTTTTGATGGGAAACATTGGAAAAACACATACCTACTTTCGGAATGAAACCAAAATCTTTTATAGTGACTATATTTATATTTTTCATCCAAAATTCAGAATTATGACTTTGGAGATATGCGTGCCACTTCAGCATCCGACAAAATGCCCAACTGTAACACAAAAATACATCTGAAAATTTGTCGATATAGGCTAAGGCTAGATATCCGATGGGATACATAAAAAGCACCAGTGTATTTGTCGCAGCTTGAGCTTCAACCAGATCTCACGCAACGTATTATCCCGCGATTACATTACTGATTAATATGCCCGTATCACAAAAAGATCACAATAAACGACTGGCACTTTGCCAAAATTTCAAAAGCCGCAACCAACCTTGAGGACTGGTTAGCGCCGCGTTCTAATTCGGCAGCGAGACGTGGTCGCTTCGGTGGCCCTTCCGTTTTTAATAAACCCGGCTACAAACAATGGCAAATGGAAACAAACGGCGCAGTCACGAACGGCGAAATTCTTTTTTGAATCGGTGGGAGGTTCCTGTGGAGGTACTCTTTCCGTCGGGGTAAATTGGAGGTACAGTATATAATGAAGAGATTGAAACACCGTGTAGGCGGAGTCTATTTATCTACATCCCGTCATTTTCCGTGTGTCGAAAGTACCGTAGCCCCCATGAGTGTTCCCAAATCACCGATTGGGTAGCATTTGTCAATGGTCAAAGTGGATTGTAACAAGTATGATCTTTCATAAAATCGACTTATCGATAAGTCGAGTGAAGGTCTTGGATTTCCTGGATGACAGTGTTTCAACACCAGGAGACGTAAGTTTCTGTTTTGGAATTTCTCACTTTTGAGTGTGTGTCTTTCCACTGATGTGTATCCGTTGTGCATTATGTAATTAGCGCCTCTGATCTTAAGTCTTTGATTTTCAGCTAAAAATCGAGAAAAAATTCCACGCGCATTATAGAGCATTTTGATATTGCTGACGTCACATTTTCGCTGCGAACTGTGCGAAGCCGCGACACTGCTAGTTTTCCTATAAAAAGAAAAGTTGATTTTAGTCTTTTCCTCGATTCGGTCAGCTGACCTTGCATTGTTCAAAATGCTCAAAATATTCAGTTTGACAAATCAACAGAAGGATGGTACTGTGGCCAGTGGAAGTGCGCAGAAAAAGCAGAGTGCTGCTCAACTGAGAGTGCAGAAAGGTGTTTATTAAGTGCAACACTTTTGTTGGTCTCAGTCAACATGACGGTATTTTTTTGTCGATTTCCAGATATCGCCGAGCTGTCATTACCGCAAACGTGCCATATCGACTTTCCCGATCACAACGATTTGTTGAATTTTGAGCTGACCATTTCTCCCGATGAGGTTTGTCAGTTATTGATTAAATTCCCGCAATTACAGGGCCGTATCCAGGGGTGGGGGCGGGGGCTTGCAGCCCCCCCCCTCCCAGGGCGGAGACCAGAAAGTGACCGGAAAAATGCGACTTTTTCAACGTCAGCGTCAAAAATTTTGCGCGCAAGCGACATTTCACCAGACATAAGGTATTGTCAGGGGTCTCCTAGGGGGGGGGCTGGGGGGGGGCTGCCCCCCCCAAATCGGCCAGCTATCTATCTATCCCGGAGGCCGCTCAGCTATCTATCTATTTCGAGGCAAAATTTTTGGCTACTACCCCAAAAGACCCCCCCCAAATCGCTCAGCTATCTATCTATCTGGAGTGGTTTTTGAGAAATTTTGCCCCAATTTTCGCTCAAAGTCACTAATGTTCGCACCATTTTATAGTTTTTCACTCTCAAAATCGTGCTTTCCGGCTATATACAAGGTTATATACCTATTTTTAGCCATTTTATACCTACTTTTGGCTACTTTTAACTGATTATTAGCGATTTTTCCCCTTTATGCCTTCTTAACCTTGAAAAAGCCTATATATTGTGCCCCGCCAGCCCCCCCCCCCCAAGCCCCCCCCAGCCCCCCCCCAAAAAAAATTCCCAGCTATCTATCCCTCCGGAGGAGCGATTTGCTATCTATCCAGCCCCCGCGAGGGCCAAAATCCAGGAGACCCCTGGGTATTGTCATCAGATTTGCTCCATGTGGCCGCAAATCGCTATAAATACACTCAATGTTGAA
>OZ038454.1:15381793-15401882 GCA_964036195.1 Sphaerolaimus hirsutus | reverse complement strand
GTATTGTCATCAGATTTGCTCCATGTGGCCGCAAATCGCTATAAATACACTCAATGTTGAACTTTTCGCTGTTTTGTATGTATATTTACATACATATACAGCATTCCATGGCGCTGGCGCCAACGCCAAAGGCGCCATGGCGTGGTGCCTACTAATGGCGCCAGCGCCATTCAGCCACTATGTAGCTAAAATTTTCGGGGGGGGGGGGGGCTGCCGGCTTCCGTAAACAAGCAGCCCCCCCCCCCGCTCAAAAATCCTGGATACGTCCCTGCGCAATTAATTGCTCAGTTGACATCTGCTGTCATACACGGCTTCATTTCAGGGCTACTACCGTGGTGGCGAGTTCAAATTCAAGTTTACGATTGGTCCCAACTATCCACACGAGCCGCCCAAGGTTAAGTGCGCTACAATGGTGTACCACCCCAACATCGATTTGGAGGGCAACGTGTGCCTCAATATACTCAGAGAGGACTGGAAGCCCGTGCTCACTATTAATTCGATTATTTATGGCCTGCAGTACTTGTTTTTGGTGAGTGATGGGGGCGATAGTATCATGGGACCCATCAAATCTGGTGGCCGTTTGGTGTAGATTTTATGTTCTTGGGATAAAATATTTTGGATACCGTTCAAATGTTTCGGATTCACTTGAAAAGTATCTGTACAATAATTTTAACTTTGAAGTTCCACAAGAAATTCAGGGATTTTTGTTGTGTGACGGTAGATGTGACAACATTTAGCCCCAACAAGTGGATCTTTGTCCCTTTTATGGAGAGTGAGTGTGATCTTCAGTTGTAGGGGCATATCGTTACACCATGGTGGCTGAGGCCCCTCAAAATAATAAAACTAATAATGATTTTGCTGTGTTCAGATTGACCCCACTGTACCTAAGCATGCTTAGGTAAAGGACACTCAAACCATTGTAGTCTGAACCTTCAAAATATGTTTCAGTTTCGGTGTTGGTGGGTGTAGCAGGGTTGTTCCCATATAGAACCATGTCAGTGTCCATTGACATGTTTTAAATTGTTAGATTTTTTGTCTATGGAACTGCATGTCTAAGAATTAGGTAAGTTTTTGGTTGCTGTGGTAGGGTTGTTTCCAGGGCCGTATCCAGGGGGGGGCGGGGGGGCTGCAGCCCCCCCCCTCCCGGGGCGAGACCAGAAAGTGACGGAAAATGCTACTTTTTCAACGTCAGCATGAAAAATTTTGCGCGCAAGCGTGCATTCGTCGCCAGACATGAGGTATTATCATGACATTTGCTGCCTGTGGCCGCAAATCGTTATAAATACACTAATGTTTTTCTTTTTGCTGTTTTGTATATATATTTACATACATATACAGCGTTCCATGGCGCTGACGCCAACGCCAATGGCGCCATGGCGTGGCGCCTAGGGTTGAAAAAAAACGTTTTTTTTAACTCGATGTTTTTTTAATAAAAAACGTTTTTTTTTAAAGCTCCCAGATATGACCTTGTGTCAACATATATAGGTATATCAGACAGTGGCAATACTCTGTGATGTTTTATATGACCATATAATGTCTGTGGAGCCATGGGATAGCATTATAAGTGGTGATTTGTGTCAAAAATATCCATTTTTCGTCGACATATCGTTCGTATATCGCCTTAGAGTCAAATGTTCGTGACTTTGTAGTAAAGTTTGGGATGGAATAGTGATCAAACAAGGTTATAAAAGGAGGTTGTTACTTTGGGAGTGAAGTTACACACTGTGGAGGTACATGGAAGCACATTACCTCAATATTATATACTACAGCAACATATGACGGCTTATTAACCCATGGTAGCACATAGAAATGGATACTTTGATACTAAAAATGCCACAAAACCAATGGAAACAACCACCAATATCAATTTGTGCGTGAAATTGCGCGCTTGCACGCAAAATTTAAAAAAACAAACATTTCGGACGTCATGTTTTTAAAAAAAAAACGTTTAAAAAAAACATCGGCCAACCCTAGTGGCGCCTACTAATGGCGCCAGCGCCATGGCGCCATTCCACCACTATGTAGCTGAAATTTTAGAGAGGGGGGCTGAGCCCCCCCCCCCCTCGCCGGCCTCCGTAAACAAGCAGCCCCCCCCCGCTCAAAAATCCTGGATACGTCCCTGGTTGTTTCTGCATAGAACCACGCCATGGGTCGCTGACGGGTTTCAATTTTAAGAATTGATTGGCCAAATGCCCCAAAAATGGTGAAGCATATTTTCTCAGATTTTTTTGTATCAGATCAAATTGAATCAGTTTTCTTTTATTCTGGAAAAAATTTTCTATTTGTAGAGATGTGCTTTTGGAATGAAACTCCCAAGTATGACGAATCTGCAGAAATAAATTCCAAAAGCAATAATTTCAACGAAAA
This sequence comes from Sphaerolaimus hirsutus, assembly GCA_964036195.1. NCBI lineage: Eukaryota > Metazoa > Nematoda > Chromadorea > Monhysterida > Sphaerolaimidae > Sphaerolaimus > Sphaerolaimus hirsutus. The sequence continues at coordinate 15,399,515 of OZ038454.1, read as the reverse complement.
TAATCCAACAATAATTTATTCAACCTGCTAATTCACAGTTGAATTTAAATCTGAATTCTGAATCTTACTTCCCTCCTTCCTCACCACAGGAGCCCAATCCCGAGGACCCGCTGAACAAGGAGGCTGCCGAGGTGCTGGCCACCAACCGGCGCCAGTTCGCCGCCAACGTGGAGCGCGCCATGCGCGGCGGCTACGTGGGCAACGTGCAATTCGCTAGAAGTTTACGGTAGTCTCACGTTTTTGGGCGACCAGCTGCGTTGTCACGGCGCTGTCTGCCCTCCGCTGATGGGAAATTGCGCCGATTTCATCCGTTCCGTTTTGGTGGCGCTTTATATTTAGACTGTTTACATAAACCCCCGTACACTTTAGTTGGGACACTTTTGTATTTCAAAATCGTGATTTTGGATTTTTGAATTTTGATACCGACCAAGTTCCCCGGGATGCCCGCGATCGGGCACAAAATTCAACTATGTCGGAAATTCAAAAGTGTCCCAACTCAAGTGAACGGGGGCTTATTTCGGAGTACCGACAGCGGGTATCAGCGGTGTGACGGGCAGCTTGGTCTCGTTTGACTGCTACTCACTTTGGTTCATAAATCTTCGCACTCAACGGCTTAAAGTGACTTGTGATGTGTTCCGCTGTAGTCGCCTATTACTATACAGCATTTAGGTGTTTTTTTGGTTTCCACCCGTACCCCGCTCAGACTATTCAAATTTGGCAATTTCATTGATCTGCGTCGAGACAATTTATAAAAATCTGTTTGAGGGCAGGCTTGGCAGCCGATTTTTTTAACGGTTTCTAAGCGCAAAAATCCTTTTCCAACTACAGTTGTGTATTCGCAAGGACGTACGCAGGGGGGGGGCGGGGGGGGGCCGCCCCCCCCGTTCCCGGGCTGGACAGAAAAATTTGCCAGAAATGGCACTTTTCTGAGGCGAACTTGTAGGCACTTAAAAAATTTTTTTGCGCGCAAGCGCGCAAATCCCCACCCCATTCTTTAATATGTCTTTTCAGGCGTCAAATTGCACTAGAAAAGTGTCCAACAGTGCCAAAAGCGGACGTAGTACCATATATAGGTATAAATAGATACCTACATGGTAGACGTATGCGCCAACGCCAATACTGCCATGGCGCTGGCGCCTACAAATGGCGCCAGCGCCATGGCTCTATTCCTTAAATATAGGGCAAAATTTTAGGTGGGGGGCGCCGCCCCCCCCGTTTGCCGGGCTCCGTATACAATCCGCCCCCTCCGCTCAAAAATCCTGCGTACGTCCCTGTGTATTCGGACGCATATTTCATATGTAATTTGCTCACCGTGTTTGAAAATGCATGTTGCATGAATGCATGAAAAAGCATTGTCGAAAGATCATTTCTAAAAAGTTAGATCGGAAAAATCGACGTATTTTTTGCACGCTTTGCAACATCTTTTGTGAATTAGCGCCGAATTTTTTAGCTACCCTCAACAGACACTTCTGATCGAAGTCAGTGTGCTGGGGAAACGTTAAAAAACCTGTCAGCCCCTAACGGTCGCCGTGCAGTCTGTCTCTAAACTAGTTTACGGCCAAAATTTCGGAAACTGATAAATCTGTACTAAATACATTTGAGTTTACAATGAATTAGTTTGATTGAATCATATTCCCGGTTAACAGTAGTTGATTATTTCAGCGTTCAAAGCGTTCAACTAAAATGCGTTCAAAGCTGATTTATCAGTTTCCCACATTTTGGCTGTCACTAGTCTGCGTTGGTCCGATATGCAATATATGGGACATTGATCTGAGGGGCTGCAAAATGAGAAGTGAGAAGTGAAATGGCAAAGGCGAAGTAAAAGCGCAAAGACGAAGTAAAACGGAAAGTGAATTGGCATAAGCGAAGTAAAAAAAAGGGATAAAAAAGTAATTTCTCTTCGCTTTCGCCATTTCGCTTGCCAATTCACTTGCCATTTCACTTCGCTTTTACTTCGCCTTTGCCATTTCACTTCTCACTTCTCATTTTGGTGAACTGGCACCTGCATTAGCATTGAAAAAATCTCTCAGAGATTTATATTTAAAAAATCTCTGAAAATCTATGAAAATATAAGGTTTTCTGAGATTTATATTTTTTCCATGATTTTCCAGAGAGATTTAATTATATTTTCTCCTGATTGAGAAAATCTCTCGAGAAAATCTCCCTATATTTGCCCATATTCAACTTCAAATTCACTAGTTCATGTGTTTTTATAATAATTTTCATATATTGTAACTATAAATTTGCTTATATACCCATTTTTCACTATTTTCCCCCCTATTTGTAGTTTTTCCTCCCCTGTTTTTCTGTTCTATGGCATGAAAGAGCCAATAAAAAAGTTATCTGAAATACATTTTCTGTACTCAAGTACTTTCAAGAAGTATACATAACAGTAAGTACTGGCACTTTTTCAGATGTACTTAGATGTATTCACTTAGTACTCAAGTATATGTTTTTTTGAGTAAATGAACCATACCCCTGAACCATACGGAACCCCTGCAGTCCTATTAAGACCCAGTGCTAAAGTATGGTGCTGTACTTAAGCACCATGTGTTCATTGGCACTGGATGTTGCTACTTGTGCAACAGGTAAACTTATGCAGTGGGTTCTAGACGTTTGAACAACTAAAGAGTTGACAGCATGCTTTGGAAATATAGTTTTCAAATTTTGGTGAAAAAGTCATCTGATATATTCTGTGGGGATCATCACATGTGAAAGTAATGTATTCTACTTTGAGGAAAAATGTGCCTAAGCCATATTTTTGTTCTTTTTTCAAATACTAAATACATGGTAGTACAATACAAAGTGTGCCATCAGAACACAATATGCTGTTATCATATGAAATTGTGAATGAAAAGGTTAAACATCACGTAATGTGCTTAATATCTACTCTCAATGGTTCAAACACCTTGAAATATCGATTAAATAATACTTTGAGTTGAGAGATTTTATGAGATTTTTTTGACCTGCAAGAGATTTTATGAGATTTTTTTGACCTGCACGAGATTTTCTCAGATATTTAATTATATTTTCGAAAATGACCCAAGAGATTTAATTATATTTTTTTCCTGAGAGATTTTCTGAGATAATATTTAATTATATTTTCTCCAAATCAGTCGTTTTTTTCAATGCTAACCAGCATTCATTAATAAACGCAGACGAGTGCTTGTAAGGATGCACTCAATTCCATTTTTGCCTCATTTGTCGTATTTATTAATTTGTGTCGAACGTAATCATCGTTCTGAGCTAGCATGAAAAACACACTTGTAAATATTTACTTTCATACTGTCTTTGATACGGCTGATTGCGAATACACTATTGTCACAGATTGATAGTGCAATCTCGTCGATTTGAATATTCTACATCAATATTTACGCGTTGCCAGGGTTGTAGCCTGTAGAAGTGATGTAACTCTGTATTTATTTAACGTTGTTCAACACGTACCATATATGAGACCCCATTTTGCTTTACTTCATCCATTTCCCATCTGTGTGAGGTGTTATTTACCAGTTTTATTGCGTTGCTTGACGGCTATAGATATGTGATATTCCGTGTTGACAATAAAATCAACGAAAGTGTTTTAATCGATGTGTTTGCATGTCCAAACTGTTTTAGTAACGCAAGGCTCTCTGTTACCGACGCAATCACTTAATTTGTCATTGACTGAACTCGCGAGTGGGAAATTCACATTCGCAGTTGACGCTTCAAGAAATCACCATGAGCAACACGTGTGATCCGGTTGGTCCTGTATAGTGATGGAAAAGCGCCAGGAAAAATGGCGCCAGGCGCCAATGGCGCCATGGCGCCATGGCGCCATTCAAAATAATGGCGCCGGGCGCCAGAGAAAATGGCGCCAAGCTCCAATGGCGCCACGGCGCCATCTGAAAAAAGGAAAAATGGCGCCAACGATAAAAAGTACTATTTTAACAAGTATATCATAACAGAAGCTTTTTTAGAACACCAGTATGTTACCGTATTCCCTCCAAGTGACCCTTGAATCAACCCCCCTTCGAAATACCCCCAGGTCTGAGCGAGCTGGGGAAAAAATAACCCCCATTCGACAGCCCCCATCTGTAGTAAGGTACATCATGTTTACAATGAACATGATGTTTTAATGGCTGCCAATCTACATCGCAGCTATACCGTATGTAGCGTTCTAAAAATCTCTGGGAGATTTATATTTTAAAAATTATCTCAGAAAATATAATTAAATTTTTTATTTTGCAAGGGAGGGAGGTGTTTCAAGGAAATACGGTACATGCTTTGTGTAACGATTTACGATAAAATGTCCAAAAATGTCCTATCTGGTCACATTCATTTGCGTAATTTTGGCGCCATCCAAAACAATGGCGCTGGGCGCCAAATTGGAGTCAGCGAAAATGGTGCCAAGCGCCAAGGGCGCCATTCGAAATAATGGCGCCAGAGACAAGGGCGCCATGGCGCTGGCGCCCTTTGGCGCCATTAAAGGGCGCCAGCGCCATGGCGCCATTCCATCACTAGTCCTGTCTAAAGCTGTTATTAGAGCTCAGCGTAAAATGATGACGCAAGATGACGTCGTAAAATTAGTTGAAATGAGTCTGGATGATGCTAACGGTCTCCAATTTTTTATGTAAAATATATGTATAAATACCTTAATTGTGACCGATACTGAGTGTTATCAGCGACAGCTGGAGCAAGCAAAATTTTCATTTTACGTCGGAACAGATTTTACATGTGCGGAGTTCCATTCCAAAAGTTCACAAGCGCCTAATCCAGAAAAATCGAGTTAAGCGTGGATTTGACCTCCACGTATAGTTTTTCACATTTTAGACAAAAAATTAGCGTTATAGTCCATTCCGTTCCCGAGATACAGTGGTACCGATTTTCGAAAAAAATCGCAATTTTCACAACCAAAGTTCACATATCCATGACCAGTCCCCTATGAAAAACAGGACTTTCACATCGAAAATGCATAAATCCATCTCAGACCGCTGGAGTTTCATATCGAAAATGCACATATCCCAAAAAATAGTTTCATTTCCAAAAATGCACACGTGCTTCGGAGCGGCCGCGAAGAGCTGGCCGGAATTCCCATACAAAAAACTTTCATTTCCAAAAATGCATACGTGAATTTCCAAATCTATTTTGCACTATAAATCAAATATGCGTGTATATGTTGATCTGAAATTTTAGGTAGAGGTACTTTTAGACACGGGCTTTGCAGTGGTGTAATTTGTTTCTGCCTACGATGCACCGTTAAGAAGTTATTTAACATTTAATTTCGAATGTTCAGATTTGTTCCTAATTTTGGGTGACTTACAAAATCTCACATAACTCCCTAAACATTTCCCGGCCAACAAAATTGTAGAGAAATGTCATATCTATCTGAAAAGTGCAAGGCAAGCTTTGTCGCCCAAACATAGCGGCGTCGGGCCATCCTCAAACCTTAAAATGCGATTTTGAAAATTGTGGATATGCGTTTTTGGAATGATACTCCCCATGTCGCGTCAATGATTGCATTCAACCATTGACGTGAAATGAAAAATTTGTTCCCTGACCTAAAATAAAAAAAATTGAATTTTGCAATTTGCTCCAGTTGTCGCTGATAACACTCAGTATCGGTCACAATTAAGGTATTGATACATATATTGCCAGCACACACACTAGTTTACCAACACAAAATGCTCGACCATTTTGGTAAACTAGTGTGTGCGGCCATATTATCCATTAAAAATTGGAGACCCGTAGCATCACCGACGCTCATTCAAATTAATTTTACGACTTAATGTTACGTCATCATTTTACGCTGAGCTCTAATCTCGGCTTTTTAGTGCCGGCATCGTTTTTGTTGGGTTTGCGTTCGTGCCTACGGCGCATGGGTCGGAACACTAGTGCGCCTCCAGGGTTTTGACCAAGTTTTGAACTGGTGGCCGTTGATAATTTCTCGCTGGGTTGCCGTTGATAATTTCTCTTAGGCCTTTGCGTGCACTCATGCCATTCCAAGACTAAAATGCCAAGTGTCATGCAATCAAAAGTCATGTAAAATGGAAGACTTGCGTTTTCCATTTTACATGACTCTTGACACTGCATGATGTTTTACAGTGTCTGGGACTGTCTCGTTGCGCCGTGCTGTTACAGTGTGTGTGTAACACTGCGTCATGTTTTCCCGCGTTGTCTTGCCGCAGGCATGCGCTGGCCCGCAGAGCGACGGGCCCGGCTGCGCGCCGCACGGCTGTCTACTGTCCGCCTACATGGCGTCGCGCGGCGTGCTGCAGCTGCACACCGGCAACATCATCAAGTGGCCAGAGCTCAAAACCAAGGGCTTCACCAACAGCGCGCAGGAGCTGGTCGAGTGCATGCGGCTGCAGATGAAACGATGGAAGCCGGCCGTTGGGTGCGTGCATGCATTTGCCCGGCCCAGTACCGTTTCGTCTTCGGAAATGCGGTTTGGATCTCGGCGAGATGCTGCTGTTCTACCTATCTCATTTCCATGCTTTATAATTTTTATTTAATTTGGCCTCGTAAATTTGTAAAATTTATGAATGGCCATTTTAATGCTCAATTTAATCGGAATAGTGCTAGAATATCCCTTCCAATCAACCCGATCCATTTTTCTGACCGCAGCTCCGAAAACGGCCCTCGCGACACCGATTCGATCACACTTTGCGACAATCCGGAGTGCAAGCCGTCGCTGGAGGACCATTTGCGTGCCGATCTGAAAATCACGCTGAAAATCTTTTTGGCCAATCTGGACGAGGCCGAGACGAGAATCGACCAGTGTTTGGATACGGCGTGCCGCGAACTGGGCGTGCAGTCGGTGGAGCAGTTGATTGTCGCCCTGCCCGAGTTTGATGTGCGTTGGTAAGGGACATTGCTTACTTTACTTGTTTTTACTATACTTTTTACTTGTCTTTTGTATTTTATGTTTATTTTGTCACTTGTCATCTAACTTTGCCTCTAGCTGGACTGGCTCCTGATTAAGCACCGCTAAATTAGTTGAAAATTACCTCCATAATCAACTATAACACGCTGCGCAGCCTGCGGAGCACACAAACGACGATGCGGCAATGAGTGAAGCCGCCGAAGCAGCCGCCTGGCTGGAACGAGTGAAGCCTATCTGGCGGCACGTAGAAAAACTCGTCGCTCGGGATGAGAAGGCTGTCGCTGCTGGCTTCGCCGATTTGGAAGCGGCCGAATTGAAAGCTTTGTATGAGTGGGCGGAAGATGTCAAGCCCGCAATTAATCACTATAACATTGAGGTAGGTTGGGTTTGGGTTGGAAAAACATTGCTGTTTCATAAGCGTATTGGCCTTCTCGTTTTTTTATACCGTATACTCTCGAATAAGACCCCAATATGCACTTTATTCTTTGAATGAATGGATACTGTTTGCTCATGTAATCTAGGTATTTAGCGTTTCAACAAAAACAAAAAACAAGGTATCTATGCTAAAATTCCACTGGTGCACGTTGAACGCACAGTTAGCAGTCATCAATCGTCACAAACTGTGTGACCTGTCACGATCTCAATCTGGTATATCCTAATCTCTCACATCTAAAGCTCATCTGTCGGCAAACGGAATGCATTTTGCAAAACCTCAGGATCGTCCATCATTCCTGGATCATATTTGGGGCAAAATTCAGCCAATTCACAAGTCTGCCCATCCAGACTAGGGACATAAGGGTGACAGCAACAATTGCACACCCCATTTTTCCTGTGAAAGGACCATTTAACTATGTAAAAAATTTACTTGTAGGAGCTGTTTTGTAACTTTACCCGATGTCAGTGGCACTTACTCAACGCATTTTCCAAATGGCATGTTTGTGAGCATTTTAATGAGCCCATTGCTCATACTGTAGGGTAATTCATCAATGAAGTTCAGTTCACTCAGTGGCACGTCACTGATTTTGTCCAAGTAGTTACATGAATTCTCAACCTGAAATGTTTGTCATTGGCAGCAAATTTTGGGGTAGATATTTACAGGGACATAGCCCGGATTTTTGAGCGGTGGGGGGATTGTATACGGAGCCCAGCGAACGGTGGGAGGCGGCCCCCCTAATTTTACCCCTGTAGTAATGGAATGGCGCCATGGCGCCACTGGCGTTGGCATTTTCGCCAAAGACCGCTGTATATGTCTGTATTTCAGAGACATACATATTCAGCGACGACTGCATTTTCACAGGATTTGCGGCTGCCGGGACCGGTCTGCCACAAATCCCTGATGCATGAATGAAAAATGGGCACTTGCGCGCAAAATTTTTCAAAACTGCGGACAAAATCGCTTTCTGAAAGTACCATTTCAGGTATATTAAGATGTCCGGCTCGAAAACTTGTCATGCGGTCCCCCCCCCCCCCGCCCCCCCCTGGCTACATCCTTGGATATTTAATACGCGGACTTTCGGCAGAGGGCAAGGCTTTGCGCAGCCTTCGCACTGTTCATCGCCGCAAGCTCTCTTCTCAATATCCACTGGGAAGCAGGCCTCCTGTCCATCTGTGTCAAATAATGATCTCTGTCTGCATTTTAACTTGAAGCTACAATATCCGCATCGATCCGGTACTTCTATATCGTCCATCTGCTTGAGCAGAGTGGGGATTCTGGATATGGTGAATATTCATTCTGTGTATATTTACACATTGGACACAATAAAAAACTTACAAAAGACCCTAAAAAACTTCCAAAAAACTGACATGGGGTGCTCAAATTGGTCAAAATCGATGCTGCAATGTTTTCCGACTGACTCCATCAAGTCTGGTGCACTGGTGAACCACATGCACTGTTCCGACCACTCGGTGAACTCCGTCCATGGCTCGCACTGGTGTGCCTGTGCCGCGACACACTCGGAGCCGTCGGGTGATGGCCGGTACGGCTCGCAGCAGCACTTGCATTTGTCACCCACGCTGATGCACTTTGAGCGCGGCACACCATCCAATAAGGCACTTAGCATTGACACGATCTCATCTTTGTCGGATGCTCCCGCGTGGTTCACACATTGACGCAGGAAAGACGGCCCATAGTCGTATATGGCACATTGTGGCAGGTTTGTGGCAGTGGAGAAAGAAGGTGGCTGCCATGCTTCAACCGAGCAGATGGTTTGGTGCTCATCGCACTGTGCTACTCCTATGTCCGTGCAGCTGAAATATGGGTTGTAAAGTACAAATATCAATTTGCTCAAATCGGACTGGGTCACATTTGGGGTACTGTAAATCGAACTAGGTCTGTAACCCTTACAGTTATTGTATCTAAGTACTGATAGCAAAGGTGTCAAAACCGACAGGCACACTAGTCATGTAAACCTACTAGTCATGTAGACCCGCGAGTCACGTATTTCTACCCACCAGTCATGTATACCCACTAGTCATCGATGCACCTAATTGGGGGGCATAGATGACTAGCGGGTGGGGGATTAGTTCAGCATACAAAATTAACAGCGGGGGGTGTACATGACCAGTACATTGTGTGGGAGGCACACAATCCTTTCGGATGCATATCCTTTTGTGTTCGCCTGTCATGCTGAGTGAAAAGGCACATGAATAAATACCATAATAGGTAATCAATCATGTGCCATAAATGTGCAGTAATTTTCGTTCAAGTGAATGTATAGTGTACAGCTCATGCCCTGCCCGATACTCATCTATGCCCCCAATCAAGGAGCATAGATGACTAGCAGGTAAAAATACATGACTGGCAGGTCTACATAAGTAAATAGTGGGTTTACAAATACAGGGTCCCAAAGCCCACAGAATCCCCGAAAAGAAATATAAGCATATTCGGACCTGCATCCCTGTGCCATCGCTCGTTTCCTTGCTCTGATTTTCCACGCACAGTGTCCACACAATGTTGGGAAGCGCTTCTCTGAACCCAACCCTCGCGGCAGTCCGGTCGGCATCAATTGCCCGCCACTTCGATCACCATCAACGGCTTGAATCAAGTATTCGTTTCCACCGCAGTTGCACTCGGTCCATGGCTGCCACTGTGCCCATGGAGGGCATTCTTGACATGTGGCTATGGTGAATAGGAGAGTAACTATGAAAGTAGATGTATACATTTCTCTGTGATGTGCTGTTTTTGTTAACTGATTTGACGTCAAATTAAAACGATTTAATTATAGAGTTAGGGACCAAATTGCGTCAGCTTTCTAAATTGCTGTGCGCAGGTTTTCTGAGTTTATTATTTGCGCTTTGCATCGTATTCATATACTGTCACTGTACAAAACAGTATTCGAATACACAACGTTTCCATGAAGTGTGGAAAATATCATCCTGTACATTTCTAGGATGGTACCAGAAACAGGGCACAAAAACATGCTTTCTGAGCAACACCATTCTTGATCTAGTCGCAGTGTCTAGATTCCTGGCGTGTGACGAGTGAGTGGGCACAATTTGCTCAGAACACGTGTTTCTGAATTGATAAGTACTACCATAGAAAGATGCACAATTTCATTTTCTGCACTTCACTGAAACATAATGTAACAATATCGAACATTAAGTATAACCGATTGAGTTTGTTATCACTTCCGGCCCATTCATAATTTTTTTTCTATGGTAATTTTACGATGAGCGTTTCGTGGCACCTCCGCGGAGTATTTCCTTGATTTTTGAACAGTTATGCACTGTTCAAATACGGGGCCCGGAGAACGGGGGGGGGGGTAACTTTTTTGCTTGATTTTCACTATCTTGGCTGACAGCTCAGTTTTTCTGTTATTTTTAGGTAAAATATAATCCAAGCGATAAATGAAAAATGATAAATTCTGTCAACAGTGTTGTAAACAGAAAATAGATAGCGAAAGTCAACAAAATTGCGGCGTTTTGTCTGTTGTAGTAATCTTTAAGGGCGCAGAAGCTGCTGCCACTTCATTGCTTCTACAGCGATAAGTTGTCAAATACTTACATATACAGTGGGATATATTCAGGAAGGTATTTGTGTAATGTAATGTGCCCCTCCATTCAAACGTGTGCTTGGAGGGCGGTGCACTTGTACGCACAAATGCCTGGTACGCACAAACGCCCGGTACGCACAAAATTGTGCCCGCCACGCACATCTGCCCGATACGAAATAACATTACATTACATTTTGACCGTGTTTTTCATTTCACACTTGTGAGTGAAGTGAAAAAAAGTTGTGCAATGACATTAGTTAACTTTTTGTCACTTCACATATATTTGAACATCACTTGAAAAAGTGTCAAGTGAAAAAATGGTGGATAATGGCTATTTTTGACCGGTTTTTTCACTTGACACTTTTTCAAGTGATTTTCAGATATCAGTGAAGTGAAAAAAGCTGTGCAATAACATTAGTGACCATCTGTCCGGTACGCAAAGATTATCAGCCATGTAAGTACCGGGCAGATGTGCGTGGCGGGCACAATTTTGTGCGTACCGGGCGTTTGTGCGTACCAGGCATTTGTGCGTAGGAGGCCTGGCCCGCTTGGAGGTGTCGTCTAAGATTCTACCTTCGATGCAGGGCTGCTGCGCAGTGCCGGACGAGCTGCGGGCGTTCGCTCGCGACCACGACATTTTGCTGCTGACGCACAACGACCCCAGGGACTTCCCGGGCAGCAAGCGACTCGCCAGGTTTGACTGCTGTTTCAGCCTAAGTTAAGGTTGCTATTTTGCACGGCATTTTACAACCTGTTACGCTCCCGTTATTTTCTTGTTCACGGCAGAACTTCAAAAGCGATGGGGAAGAGAGTTCAAACGGGATTTTCTTTTTGGCAGGGCTCTCCAGTATTGTGACAATCACGGGGTTGGATAGGTTTCGTTGTTCCGTGCTTCCGTGCAACTTGCGAGTTTCCGTATACATTTCTCGGTGAAAAAAAATCACTTTGAAAAGTTGGGGAAAAATTTGGGAATCAGGACTATGGCATTTATATCGGGATCGGGACCAATTTATATTTGGTTTTGCAAATTTTCCGGACCAGGGGCCAGTTCCGCAAATTGAGAAGTGAGAAGTAAAATAGCAAATGCGACGTGAAGTGAGGAGTGAATTGAGAAGGAAATTGGCAAAAACGAAGGGAAATGACTTTTTATTTCTTTTTACTTCGCTTTTGCCAATTCACTTGCCATTTAACTTCGCTTTTGCCAATTTCCGTCTCAATTCACTTTTCACTTCTCATTTCAAGTCGCATTTGCCATTTTACTTCTCAATTTGCGGAACTGGCACCAGGATATTTCCCCTAATCCTAATCCCCACTGTCAGCATCGGCGACGTGGACCCGTCCCTGCGCGAGTGCTGCAGCGCGCTTTCCCGCTGGCGGACCGCCTTCGTCGCCAGGTACACGGTCATGATTAGGTCCAGGGCCATAGTCACCAGCAAGGGCTTCATTGTGAGGTTCGAGAAAGGCAAGGAAGTGTGATTGATTTTGATGTAGATTTTTATTAAGATGTTAAGATTAAGAGCTTAGAATTGAGGGCTAATATGCATTGGCAGCCAGGGACGTATGCAGGATTTTTGAGCGGGGGGGGCGGATTGTATACGGAGCCCGGCGAACGGGGGGGTCCTAAAATTTGGCCTATAGTAAAGGAATGGAGCCAGGGCGCTGGCGCCATGGCAGTATTGGCGTTGGCATTGGCGCCAACGTCTACCATATAGGTATCTATTTTTTACCTATATATGGTAAATACTAGGTCCGCTTTTGGCGCTGTTGGACACTTTTCTAATGCAATTTGACACCTGAAAATTACATATGAAAGAATGGGGTAGGGATTTGCGCCCTTGCGCGCGAAATTTTTTTTAAAGTGCCCACAAGTTCGCCTAAGAAAAGTGCCATTTCTGACCAATTTTTCTGTCCGGCCCTGGAACGGGGGGGGGCGGCCGCCCATCTCCCCCCCCCCTGCGTACGTCCTTGTTGGCAGCGTGTTTCATAGTTCGGAAGCGTGTGGAAGGGCGTTGGCTGGATTTCATATATATACTTCACCGTCATATCACCGCTTTTATTTTTGGCATTGGCATGAAAAAAATGGAAGCTTTTGACGCTACAAATACAAAAAAATCAAACGACATCAAATGTCAAATTTGTATATTAAATTACGCTCTTGCATTGAAAAAATTGCAAAGTACCATTTGAATAAGTAGCCTTTTAAAAAATCGTTTCGATTGTCGCATAAACTTCTTGTAATTTCCTAACTTTCATGGTGAACATTTTCAATATATGCACTAAATACAGTATCACGGCTTATTGTTATACATTAGCACTAGAAAACGGAAGCTTTGACACTCGAAATACCTAGTGAGTAAGTTCTAAAAATTTCGTCTTCCGTTTTTCTAAGAATAAACGGTTTTGATGGTTTCGTTTAAAACGGTTAAAAACCCCAATATCCCTAGTTGGACCCTGCATTTATAAGGCCATTTTGTTGTGAGTTTTCACTCTATTGATTTTTCCCTGTGATTGATCAGTTTTCTTGTGTGCAACTTTTGATCGTCACTATCCTGTTGGCAGGCTCTTCAATTTCTACATGTAGATTTAAACGTACGAAATTTCTAAATATTACGCTTTTGAAATCTGTTCTCGTTGAGCAGACGCACCTGCTTGCGTACGATCTAAAATATCATTGTGATCATACAGAAACTTTGCAGTTGGCGTCTAGCACTTTATTTTTTAACCCATTCTTTATTTTGCTATTGTCAACCTTGTGTCGTTGTTGTGCGATCGTGCAATCGAATAAATCGCGTGCCTAATTCAAACGTGTAATACGAGTCAACGATTGAAATATAAAAGCCATTTGGGCATTTTCGGTTTTCTCCAGCCAGAATACGACGGTATTATTCTGATTACTTTTGACGATTGTCGTCATGCTGTTATTCCAAGTACGTGTGTCCTCGAATAAGTCCGCCAACTAGGGACACTGTTGTACGAATGGCGCTGGTTTACGATTTTCGCTTAGGTAGTTTGTACTTAAATAGGGATACCCCTCATTTACATTGACTGCCCATGTTGTCCTTGTAGTTATTTTCAAAACACTTCAAGGATGTTCTATTCGTGTGAATTTTTGCATAAATTCTGCTGACAGAATAAATCCTTTCGAATAATTCCCACTGCAAATTGTTTGACGGAAAAGTAACTACTTTACCTTTAGTAACATAGAAAAGCGCCATAAAAACGGCGCCATGGCGGCATACTGAAACAGGGCGCCATAGGAAGAGGGCGCCATTCAAAATATTGTGACGAGCGCTATGGCACCATCCGTGAAATACGGTGCCAGATGCCAAAAGCGCCAGATGCAAAATGATGTGAAATCATTTTATCTTATTATTCGTGTGAACAGCAGTGAAAATAGTTTCACATATTTACCTAGATCAACTCCCTTCACATTCACACTGTATTCAACAACAAAAAACAGCAGCAAAAATAGCCCTGAAAGAAGCGCATTCATATAAATACTTATCTTACTGAACCCTTTAAAATGTTACACTTAATAAAGAACACACCGTGTTAGGGATGGCCAAAAAATGTCTTTTTTTAACGACCCTGTCTTTAAAAAAAAATTTGTTTTTAAAGATGGTCTTTTTTAAAAAGCTCCTAATTGTTATGAGACAACATATACAGGTATATCAGACAAGTACCAGTACTTTGTGATGTTAAATATAGCCATAGAATGGCTGTGGGGCAATGGGATAGCATCATAAGTGGTGATTTCTGTCAAAAATATCCATTTTTATGTCGACTCATTATGCATATAACCTTTTGTCATATGTTTGCGACTCTAGTGAAGTTCAGCATGGAATAGTGCTTAAATAAGGTTGTAAGAGAAGGCTAATACAGTGTGAGTGATGTTTCACACTGTAGAAGTATGTGGGAGTACATTGCCTAGATATTATATATCACACTAACATATCACAGCTTATTATCATGCAATAGCATGGACAAATGGAAGATTTTTCACTAAAAATGCTTCAAAGACCAATGAAAACAACCACCAATGGTAATGTGCATGTGAAATTGCGCGCTTGTGTGCAAAAATTGCAAAATACATAGTGCATAAGTACTAAAAAAATTGCTGATGTTTTTTTAAAAAGACGGTTTTGATGTCTCTGTCTTTAAAAAAAAGACATTTAAAAAAGACGGTTAAAAAAGACATTGGGCATCCCTACACCTTGTTATTGCCCACCTTTCAGCGGCGACCCCAATCCACCTCAAATATGGAAACCGACTCAAACGCACATACTGCTGCCCAGCCGCCAGCCGCCGCCGCGACCGATTCAGTGCAGTCTACATCGAATAACGACACGAACATAAAATCTGTCGCGTGCAGGGACGGCGCCGACAAGCAGCAGAGTGCCAGTGATGCAGTGGTAGCGCAAACTGGTGCCGATCCTGGTGGGGAGGTTGTGCCAGGGGGCAGTCCCAGACACTGAAATGCCCTGTAAAATTTCAAATGCCATGCAAAGTGACAAAAGTCATGCAAAATGCCCCGCGAAATGTCAACTCTGTTTACATGTCACTGCATGACTTTTGTCACTGCATTACGTTTGACATTTTACAGGGCATTTCACAGGGTCTGGGATTGGCACCAGCTGAGAACGTAATGGCGGAGGCGCGGCCATCTGCGGGTAGTTCTAGTGATGATGACATTCAGGAGGTCGCCGTTGTCGCGGTTGGTTCGTTGCTCGGCTCCGTCAATTTATTCAGTAAATGCATTTACGTTTCCTCTGGAAAGAATACCGGTAGTCAGCCTACGTGTATTTTTAATGTACCCGAGTACAGAAAACGTATTTCAGAAATGGGCTTCAAGGCATCGAAGGGGAAAGTGTATATATATGTATAGCGCATGTTGTCAAAAATAGCTGAAATACGAATAGCGCACATGACCTAGCGAATTTGAAGTTGAAAATAATGGAAAAGTACAAAAATTAGTGATTTTGGTGAAAATTGGGGCAAATTTAACAACAATGCACACTTATTTTTTTCGGAAAAGTACTTTACTCACTTATAGATAGAAGTGAAAAATTCAGATTACGTTTTGTGTATTCAGGGGCGAGTAAAAAATATACTGTACGTTTACGTTTACTTTGAAAAAGTTCCGACTTGTCACAACTCTGGTTGAGAGTGGCACAAAATACTAATCGCTCATCCACATGTGCGATCTGGTCGGAAGCGGGAACGACCTCCTGAAAGCTCTTCTGGCACAGAGCCAAGTGCTCCTGGTGGGGCCAGGCAGCCTAAACGCGATCCTGATCAGGCTGAAAGTGCTGAGCGCAAACCGTTTTTACAATCTATGGTCGGCGCGTCACACTCTTTTCGCCGCGATGCAAACAAATGCCACGTGCTGATTTGTGCCACTGGTAGCGTTGCCGCCATCAAAATACCTGGTGAGAATCCTTTATGGGGATTTTAATCTTGAAAGTTGTTAGCCGGTTATAGGATTGAAGCACTGGAGTTTTGATTGTTGAATATCTTGACTCCCACCACCACCACTCCTATATAGGCTTAGTTATAATATTTGCTTCTACCTAATTTTGGGAATTGCATAGTACCTTTTCGCATATGCGTATTCATGTCCTAGCATGGCCAGTGTATGGCTAGTGGACCAACGAAAACCTATCATAGGCGTAAAGACACGCAATATAATTGAATCAACGCCAGAAAACCCACCGGTGCAGACCTGCTGAGTGCGCTGCGAACTTCATTCAAGCAGATGGTCAACATTCGTCTGGCGGTCACCGACAACGCGTGGCGCTTCGTGCAACCATTGGCGGCAGCTGGCAAAGTGCCAGTTACTGTGTACAGGGATGAACACGAGTGGCAGCTGTGGCAGGGCAGGGGCGACCCCGTGCTACACATCGAGGTGCCATCGGTTGACTGATCTCACTTTTTTGTGTTAACCCTTTTGTTGCAGGGAGGGGGTGCAATCTCGCCCTTTATTACATCTGACTCCAGATCATTCTATCAAACAAATAAGCGAAAATTATTTTTATCAATCGGGTATTTCCCATCAGTCAGTCCAGGGGTATCTTGAATTTTGACCCTCCGAGTGGTTGGATAGATAGCTGAGGGGCCTTCGGGATAGATAGATAGCTGAAAAAAAATTTGGGTGGGGGGTTGTGGTGGTTCGATATATAGGCTATTTCAGGGTGTAGAATGAAGAAAAGGGAGAAAAATCGCTAAAAGTAGGTGTAAAATAGCTCAAAATGGGTATAAATACAAGAGCATATGGTACTAAAAATAGCTGAAAAAAGGTAAATAGGAACAAAAACTAGTATTTTGGAGGTGAAAATCTATAAAAAGGTATCAAAAATAGCGATTTTGAGCGAAAATTGGGGTATAGTTTTCAAAAATCGCTCCAGATAGGTAGATAGCTGAGCGATTCGGGGGCGGGGGGGGGAGGTTTATTGGGTAGTAGCCCAAAATTTTGCCTCCTGGATAGATAGATAGCTGAGCGGCCTCCGGGATAGATAGATAGCTGGGCGGTTTGGGGGGGGGGGGTAAACTTTTTTTGGAGGAAACGTAAATGTATTTACTTTGTACTCGAGTATACGTATTTATCGAGTAAAAGTAAATACGTTTTAACAACTATGCAAAAAAACATAGCGTCATACCGCGCAAGTTTCACTGTGCGTTATCTCGCGGAATATTTAACCGTGTGTTACCTGTTCCCGCAAATTTACAAAAAAAGACAAAAAAACACCCGTTTTCTGGAAAATTTCACTTCAAAAGAGTATCTTGTGCGCGGTGCATTCATAACTGAAATCGAGGGTAGCATTTCGAGGGGGGGGGTCGGCCTGCCGGCACGTGTTTATATCTCGGGAAC
>OZ038454.1:15363507-15381593 GCA_964036195.1 Sphaerolaimus hirsutus | reverse complement strand
CTTGTATGGGAAATCTGCTGAAATATACGGATAATCTGGTACTAAAAACGATATCTCCATGTCATTCTGATCATTTTAAGTGTTCATTGGTGCAAATATGCAGAGAAATGGCCGAGATATGGAGTTTTGAAGTTGCATGTATGTGGTTATTTATGTGGATGGGAGGGAAAAGTTTGAAGCGCTATAACTTTGATCGGAAAGATATATCGATCTCATTTTTGTTTCATTGAGTTTCTCTCGATCAGGAGTATACGATAGCATGTTCAAAAAGAAAAAATTTCCGTAAATTTCGCATTTCGAAATCCGGCCAAATCGATATATACACAATATTGTATTGCCCATTTGACCTCAGAAATGAACTCTCCAAGCATTTTCATCATTTTAAAAGTGAAATTACTAAAATCGGCCCAGAAATAGTCGAGTTATTGATGTTCAAAGTTTGCATGTTCTGAGCGACACGCAAAATTTTCGCAAATGACCATCTTTTATAGACCCACTCTATCTCCGGTCTGGGGCATCGTAGCGAAATTTCCTCGGTCTTGTAGCTAGCCCCGACCAGAAACCATATTATATTAAAAAATCAACAATTTTCACCGAGCGGTTCCCGAGATATAAACACGTGCCGGCAGGCCGACCCCCCCCCCCCTCGAAATGCTACCCTCGATTTCAGCTATGGGTCCATTCCTTACTCATTTTTAAACACGCAGCTACGAAAGTGGGCCGACGCGCTGCTTCTAGCCCCGCTGGATGCGAACACTTTGGCCAAGTTGGCGAACGGCATCTGCGACAATTTGGTCACTTGCGTCTGTCGCGCGTGGGACCCCGAAAAGCCGGTGTTTTTTGCCCCTGCCATGAACACCATCATGTGGCAGCACCCACTTACATACAGACATTTGGGTGTGCTCAAGGACTTACTGAGTTATAAGGTCAGTTTCTGAAAAAAAAATTAATTTATATAATTTTTATTGATACCTAAGCAGTTAGGTATTTACCATGAGAGTTAGGTATTTACCATGAGAGTTAGGTATTTACGAGGAAACAGACATTGCACGCACACTTTTCCTTTTTATCCCCCGGGACATAACATAAATATTTGTTCGCTGTTGCCATTCGAATAAAATTTGAAATGCGCTACTTTATAGGCCATTCAAAGCGTAGAGACAATTATTTGGCATATTGACAGTGTGTGTCATACTCTCACGTATTTATATCAGATATATCGGGTACTCCAGGGACTCTACACCTGCACGCGTGTTTCGCGCTGGAAGCATGTCAACCATTGATAACGCATGCGATTTTCATCTTTGAAAATATGGGAAAAATACTTGTCGTTATACGGGAACTAATTGTCAAAGTTTTCATATTTTTCACAATAATCGCATGCTTGGATTATCATTTGCACGCTTCCAACGTGAGAAATGAATAAGTGCGAGTGCAGAGCATCAGATCCGCCGAGTATACATGTTTTATACATTTTTTGCAAGTTATAGTGCCTTGACAGTTTTAAATTTTTTTCATTGTAACAACATATCACCCCAATTTTTAGTCAAATTGAATGAAAAAAACCAAAGCTTTTCTCAAAGTATGTAAATACCTAAATACTACTTGGATGTTTCTAGAACCATGCGGAATTTAAGGCGGGTATGTGCATTGGCAACAAGAGTACATTATTGACATATTATGCGTAAAAGTGTCAGAAAACAAAAATCGGTGTATGTAACGGCACAGTTTCCAACTTTAACATCATGGCGGTGTTTTCAATTTTTCCGAAACATTAGTCCAGAACGCAAGCTTCGTTGTTATCCAAATTTATCTTCACGCGTTTGCTTATTCATCTTTTTTTACCTAAGTTCACTGTTGCGTCACTTTACTGACCATGATTTAACTATGCTCACACTTAATTACTTCTTACCTTTTATTGGTACTCTGCAAAAAAAAAATTATATCGTATTAACTCCAATATCAATAGAAGGTATGAATAGTTCGCTTCAATAAGAGGTACTCTTAAATAAGAGGTTTAATTTCATTCTTGTGAGGGACTGTCACTGTCGTGCATCACTATATTAATTGCTAACTACGTACGCACGCTCGAGAATTTTTATGTTCCGAGCCTCACGCAGGTAACAAATCGACTTATCTGTCGTTCAAACCTTCTTTAACAGACCGAAATTTGCATGTGATTGAGGCCTCTATTGTAGAAATTGACAAGTCCAACATAATTACATTATAGGAAAGTTTCGTTTCCAATTTCTCAGTCAGCAATGCATATCCAATGGGCTTGTTCGCTGTCTCTTGTAAATTTCCAAATATTTGATTATAAAGTGTAAAAATTTGCTGTCACTGCTCTCAACATCTCTGCCCATCCCTGAGCAGTGGCTATTCCACCAAATGCAGTTGGATAGGAATGAAAAAGAATCTGGTAGGAAGTCCAGTAAACAACTCACTATTGGCGGCCCGCACACTAGTTGAAATTCTGAAAATAAATGTTACAGCAAGTGCATTGGAACTTGGAAGATCGCTCTGCGTCACGTGAAGCCGAAATCTGAGTTGACACAGACCAGTTGACACACGTGTGTGTAGGGTTGAAAAACGAACGTTAAAAAACACCGGCCAACCATACGTGTGTGTGTGTGTGTCAACTAGTGTGTGGCCCGCCATCGACTTCTTGCATGCAACAAAATTTTCCTGATCCCAATGAATTTGCTTTATCGACAATTGATGGACTTATCGACTTTTTAGAAATCAGTGCCCATGATGGACTTATCGACTTAAGCTAAATATTTCCGCATAAAGAGTAGATACAGCATGCGCTTATCGATTTCATGCTGGAGATTTTTGTAAATTGTTCCTTATTGTTCCAAAAGTGTCAAAGTGCATTCTTTGAAATCTTAAATTCTTTGAATAGGTGCAAGTGACTTCGAAGTTTGATTGGAAAATGGTGAAAAATGTGCAGGACAAATTCTAGACCCGTTTCTGTGCTTAACTGTATCTTCCAAAATTTTGGACCTATCGACTTTTAGAAGTGGACGTCTCAAGTGTCGAATGAAAATGAAAACCGTTGCTATGCTATCACATGTCTCATTTAAGTGTTTGACACGTAGACACGACCACTCACACAGGAAATACCTTGCGTGGAGAAACAACTCGTATGCGGCGACAGGGGCGCCGGTGCCATGGCCGAACCTCAAATGATCGCTTCAATAGTCGCTAATGATATGGTCCGTAAGGCTCTAAACGTGACCCGACCCGACTCTGCTCGGCTCGCGAGTTTTATCAATAGTTATTGCCGAACGAGACACTTGAGCCATCATGATAAGGTTCAATTCTGCGTTTAAAGTGAAAAAACTTATTTTTTTGAAATCGATCAGGCAACCGCTCTAGGAGTACTGTCGTTTATTGGGCAATCTTAAATTTGCACATTTGGGAGCGCATAAAATATGACTTTCTGTTTTGATGGCATGTTCTGGCATTGATGTTTTTTATCACTGGCAATTTTTCTCCGCAGCTAAACTTTCGTTGGGGAATCGATAAATTCTGAACGATTTTAATCTTACCACTTCATGGCCACCGCCAGTTTCACGATTCAAACTTTGTTTTCTCGTAAAGCCGTATTGCGGTGCAGCATGACCCATTGCTATCGCTAGCAGTGCTATCGATTTCCTGACGACCCCTATGATTTTGTCGGCTGAATTTGTATAATTTTACTTATTTAAACTCGACTGCAGCTAAAAAAAGTATACAATTTTGTGAAAATTGTAAATGACAATAAAACCACAAAAAAATTTACTCATACTTTAATTTCACAGTAAAATACTTTCTTTCCTGCAAAACGTAATAATGAGTATTTTTGAGAAATGTTGCCCCAATTTTCACTCAAGATCACTAATTTTTTTCCCATTTTCAACTTCAACAATTCTCTAGTTCATCTGCTTTTTGCCTATATTCAGCTATTTTTGGCTATATTTATGTTCTTCTCTATCCATTTTTGACTCCTTTTCCTTATTTTCTAGATTTTTTCTATTCTATTCTGTGAAAAAGCCGATACAAAAACCTACCCAAAATTCTGTATTCGATTACTTGAAAGACGTACGCGTAAAGCTGAGTACGGGCGCTTTCTTTCAGAGGAAACGTAAATGTATTTATGCAGTACTTGAGTAAACGTAAATACGTTTTAACAACTTTGCTTGAGCTTTGCCGCCTTTGACTTGGGGAATTCCCCAAACTACATCTATACGAGCGCGTTTCGAGCCTTACGGTGCACCACGCGGCTTTCCGGTGAATCGGGCCGACCGAAACTTCAGCCGCACGCAATCTACCTGTTGACTCAGTTATTATAGCCAGTTGATGATTGTAATGTTCATGATAATTGTCACTGTTGGTGGTGATTAAGTAAATAAATGGTTTGCAAACGGTGCAAGTATGAGTATGGATCAACGTTGTTAATTACATGATACACGTCATTCAATGGCGGGATTAGGAGATATCAATCAGCATTACGCTGATGCTGGTTGATACTTGTTTCTTTTTAAACATGTTTGAAAATACCCGGCGGAGTATAGAGCTGGGATGAAAGTAGTGTAGTGTTTTAGGGGAAATGTCCTCCGATACTCCGCGCCATGTAACTTCGGTTTTGATGTTTGAAGATATTTACCGTATATCCTCGAAATACTGCCCCTTTGAATTAACCCCTCCCCCCTTCGAAATACCCCCAGGTGTTTTTGAGCTGGGGAATAAATAAACCCCCCTCGAAGTACCCCTCGTCTGAAATGATGTAGATCATGTATGCAATCTACATGATGTATATATTGGTCACAGTTTGCATCGCAGCTACACATATACTAGTTTTGTGTAGCGATGCACGTTGATATGTCCAAATATTCCCTACTTGGACTAGGGTTGGAAAAAAACGTTTTTTTTAACTCGATGTTTTGTTTTGTTTTTTAAACGTTTTTTTTAACGTTTTTTTTAAATAAAAAACGTTTTTTTTTAAAAGCTCCCAGATATAACCTTGTGTCAACATATATATGTATATCAGACAGTGGCAATACTCTGTTATGTTATATATGACCATATAATGTCTGTGGAGCCATGGGATAGCATTATAAGTGGTGATTTGTGTCAAAAATATCCATTTTTCGTCGACATATCGTTCGTATATCGCCTTATAGTCGAATGTTCGTGACTTCAGGTCAAGTTTGGCACGGAATAGTGATCAAACAAGGTTATAAAACGAGGTTGTTACTTTGGGAATGAAGTTACACACTGTGGAGGTACATGGAAGCACATTACCTCAATATTATATACTACAGCAACATATGACGGCTTATTCACCCATGGTAGCATTAGGGTGTCAAAAAAATTTTTTTATGGAAAACGGAAAGGTCAATTTTTTTCACTTTATGGAAAACGGAAAACGGAAAGGTAAAAAAAAAATTTCTGCCGGAAAACGGAAAGGTAAAAAAATTTCACTCAGCGGAAAACGGAAAGGTAAAAAAAAATTGTCGGCCGGAAAACGGAAAAATGAAATGCCGGAAAACGGAAAGCAAAATTTTCACGGAAACGGAAAAAATAAAGTGAAATTAGCACGGTAATAGACAAATTTGCAGAAGGAAAACCTGCATGCAGGTTTGCCTGTTTGGCTTTGATTGTGGTAGCTGTACATTCTGCAACTATGGATCATGCCTGTAACATCACTTGTAGTTCAAGCTTAACTGAACCAACAAAAAATCATCAAAAAGTAGCCAAGGTGGCCATAGGAAAGGAAACACTATGACAATTTCACAGTCTAGAAGCAGTGGGAATCACTGATGACCCCTATGCAATTGATGACAACATTGCAGAGGGGATGATAATAAATAGCATAAAATTCAACAACAACAACAAACGATACTATATTGACTGG
This sequence comes from Sphaerolaimus hirsutus, assembly GCA_964036195.1. Classification (NCBI taxonomy): domain Eukaryota; kingdom Metazoa; phylum Nematoda; class Chromadorea; order Monhysterida; family Sphaerolaimidae; genus Sphaerolaimus; species Sphaerolaimus hirsutus. The sequence goes on along the minus strand of OZ038454.1, from coordinate 15,375,691 downwards.
CCATATAAAGAGAGTATCAGTGATCTGCCCACCGGAAAAGCAGAAGCCTTGGCGCAGTTTAAATCACTGATAAGAAGATTCAACAAAGATCCAAACTTATTCAAACAATACCGGAAAGTTTTGGACGACCAACTAGAAAAGGGAATAATTGAGATCTGTGACAACAAAACAGAAAACAAGGGGATTCATTACCTGCCACACCAGCCAGTAATCATGCTGGGCAAATCGACATCATGCAGAATCGTGTACGATGGGTCAGCAGGTAAACCCAGTTTCAATGAGTGCCTTTTTAGAGGACCAATTACAACACCATTAGCACTGGGCCTACTCCTGAGGTTCAGGGCAGGCAATCTAGCATTAATTGCCAATATTGAAAAGGCATTTTTGCAAATAGGATTGCATGACCAAGCTAGAGACTACACACGATTTTTCTGGCTGAAAGATGCCTCAAAACCAGTAACTGAAAATAACTTAATAGTACTTCGTTTTAAACGTGTACTGTTTGGACTTGTCTGCAGCCCAGCAATTTTGGGAGCAGTCATAAAATACCATTTAAATGTGACAATAAACAACATGAATGAATATGAAGAAAATGAAGGGGAACAAAACCAGTTGGCGATGATAATAAACAACATTTACGTCGATAACTTCATCATGAGTGTCACAAATGAAGTTGAAGCTTTAGAACTATATTACAAAGTCAAGGCTTTATTTAACCAATGTTCTATGAACATGAGGGAATGGCTGTCAAACTCCAGATCAGTCATGAATGAAATAGCAGAAAACGACAGGAGTCCAAAGGTGAATGAAATTGTCGCAGTAATGGGCATGAAATAAAATCACCGAACGGACATGCTGGCAATATCAACACCAAAATTGCAAATTGACAGCATCACAACACCAACCAGACAAAACTTGAATAAATTATTGGTGTCAGCATATGACCCAATTGGGTTCACAGCACCTGTTTCACTGACCCTGAAATCCCAGTTGTCAATGCTGCTCCAAGAGACAAAAACAACACAATGGGATGAGCCAATTGAAGATAAATACAGATTGGAAAAACAATGAAACAATGCCAGAAAACTGAAAATTGAGCCAGAAAATGGAAAAATGGCCTGGTAAAACGGAAACGGAAAGGTAAAAATTTTTCAGCCGGAAAACGGAAAAATGGGCTGGAAAAACGGAAACGGAAAGGTAAAAAATTTTCAACTGCCGGAAAACGGAAAGGTAAAAATTTTTCAGCAGCCGGAAAACGGAAAGGTAAAATTTTTTCGGCTGCCGGAAAACGGAAAGGTAAAAAATTTTCCTGCGGAAACGGAAAACGGAAACGGAAAACGGAAACGGAAATTTGACACCCTAAGTAGCATATAAAAAATGGATACTTTGATACTAAAAATGCCACAAAACCAATGAAAACAACCACCAATGTCAATTTGTGTGTGAAATTGCATGCTTGCGTGCAAAAATTTTGCAAAATACCTAGTGCTTAGTACTAAAAATTCCGGTCGATGTTTTTTAAAAAAAAAAACATTTCGGACGTCATGTTTAAAAAAAACAACGTTTTTTTTAAATAAAAAACGTTTAAAAAACATCGGCCAACCCTAACTTGGACTAGGGTTGGCCAATGTTTTTTTTAAACGTTTTTTTTTAAACGTTTTTTTTTAATAAAAAAAACATGATGTCCGAAATGATTTTTTTTTTAAAACATCGGCCGAAATTTTTAGTACTAAGCAGTAGGTATTTTGCAAAATTTTTGCGCGCAAGCGCGCAATTTCACACACAAATTGACATTGGTGGTTGTTTTCATTGGTTTTGTGGCATTTTTAGTATCAAAGTATCCATTTCTATGTGCTACCATGGGTTAATAAGCCATCATATGTTGCTGTACTATATAATATTGAGGTAATGTGCTTCCATGTACCTCCACAGTGTGTAACTTCACTCCCAAAGTAACAACCTCCTTTTATAACTTTGTTTGATCACTATACCATGCCAAAATTACCTGAAGTCACGAACATTCGACTATAAGGCAATATACGAACGATATGTCGATGAAAAATGGATATTTTTGACACAAATCACCACTTATAATGCTATCCCATGGCTCCACAGCCATTATATGGTCATATATAACATCACAGAGTATTGTCACTGTCTGATATACCTATATATGTTGACACAAGGTCATATCTGGGAGCTTTTAAAAAAAAACGTTTTTTATTAAAAAAACGTTGTTTTTTTTTAAAAACGTTTTTTTATTTTAAACATCGAGTTAAAAAAAAAACGTTTTTTTTCCAACCCTAACTTGGACCGGTATTGGGTATATAAAAGCGTAATCTTTGCTATGAATTTTGTGAAAATTTCTGACGAAACCCCCCCCCCTCAAATAAGCCGCCCTCGAAATACCCCCCTCAAAATTTCGACTCTGAAAAAATAAACCCCCTGGGGGATGGGGGTATTTCGAGGAAATACGGTAAATATTATCCGCAAGCTGTATTTTCATGCCTGCACACACTCCACTCTTGTGGACCCTGTGCCGGTACTCATCTAAACCCATTACTCATCCTGACACGTTACCCATATATTTAATTATACCCATTACCCATCTAAGCCCATTACTCCTCTAAACATGTCATAGATGGTAGGGCTCGAAACTGGATTTTTTCAAACTCAAGTTTGAGTCGCATGCCCAAATATTTTATCGTTCGCATCGGTCGAGTCAGTGAAAATATTCAGTCTATATTCAGTTGAAAAAGGTATATAAGCAAAAACCATTGGGAGTTCAGAGTGGTAACAGGCTTACCGTATTTCCTCGAAATACCCTCCCCCTCGAAATACCCCCCCCCCTCGTTTAACCCCCCCCCCCCTCTCGGGACCACTATGAAACAATCACCCCCCGGGGGGTATTTCGAGGAAATACGGTAGATTGGTAATGGCTAAAATTAGATGGGCACCGGGTCAGGGTGAGCAATGTGTTCAGATTAGTGATAGGCCACAGCCCTTTTGAGCGGGTTTTCGAGAGGAGTGTGAATCTTTTCCGCTGCTTGCTCAGTCTTTTTAGGTGATTATTTGAGGAAATCGGTATGTTATATGTACACAACCTAAATGTCTATCGTCAATCGAGCACGAAATGTTTCTCAGTGTCTTAATAGAGGCGGCTGCAAATATCTCAATGCTGTATCAAAGCTTATATGGATGCACCGTGACGCTTTTTATCTTGATTTTGTGGAGTCTAGACTTTATCTAGTCCTTTCAATCACCAACCGGTACTAAAATTAAATGGTAATTACAATTCATTAGTTTACTTGTTACTTATTGTATTTGATCAATCATGTCTTACAAACCACTAATTTCCTTTTTACAAGGCCCGTCAAATGGGCGGGTATGAGACCCTAGCGCGGAGTGATAGAACAAGGATGTATCCAATATTCTCTAGGCCCTCTGACGATGAAAATAGGTAACTACAAATCGACCGGAAATGGCGGAAATTAACCAAAAGCGTACATACAGGACAATTATACAAATATATAGCTAAATTACAGCGACAGTGAAAATCCAAAGTTTGGAGGCTAAAAAAAGTTATATTATCTTTTTCACTACTGATTCGCTGTTTTTTGCACGGAACAGCAAAACGAAAAATCTTGATAAAAAGATCCATTCGAAAGATGATTTTCAAATCCCTTATCACTTTGTAATGAAATTAGGATCAGTTGAATGCCAGCAATGTTTTCCAAGCGAAATTCCATTTTTCGAACTGCGAAAGTTGTTCTAAAACAACAACTTCTAAAATCCAAACGGTGAAAAATTATAAAAGCTTAGGTAGCGTTTACACGGGTTTTTTCTGTGACGACTCTACAACACAAAAAAAAGTTCAATAAGTTGAGTAAAAAGGTCCCGTCCCATATTCATGACAAAAAGTGGTCAAATATACATTATACCTGGGCAAATTTGCATGTCAAATTGCAGAATCGTGCTTGTAGCTCAACAGTTATAGATGTTTGAAAAAATTTGCCGTTGTCGGGTGCCGTTGTCGGACAATCTCCCGACAGCCTGATCGGGCGACAGCGACAACCAGCGACAACGGCAAAATTCTTCCAATGGCAAATAACTCTTAGTAGTGATGGAATGGCGCCAAGGCGCTGGCGCCCTTCATTGGCGCCAAAGGGCGCAAGCGCCATGGCGACATTGGCGCTTGGCGCCCTTTTATCTGGCGCCATCTGGCGCCTGGCGCCCTTATTTCGAATGGCGCCATGGCGCCCTTGGCGCTTGGCGCCATTTTTGCTGGCGCCAATTTGGCGCCCGGCGCCATTGTTTTCAATGGCGCCAGAAATGGCGCTAAGATGCTGCGATAAGAGTCAATTTTTGTTCATTTAAGTCCCTTATCTTCGGAATTATATGAGTTTTATGATATTTAATATTTTACCTACCTATGTAGTTTCTCGCTAACATTGAAAGTTTAAGCTCATGTTCATCATTTTCATTCCACATAAACTGCAAATCTTCCGCACTGATGTTCACATGATGGCTGTTATCATCACTTTTGTGACACTGGAGTGTGAAAACTTCCTTTCTGTATGCTCACATGTAATAATGAGTGATCATAAAAATAGATTTGAAGTATCACTCTCAATGCATATTGTCCTCTGACCTATTGTAAACACTTTCCAGTCTAATTTATTTCATTTGTAAATATGTCACAAAATTTTCATTTGAAGTAGGCATAAAACCGTAACAATTCAACTAAAAATGATTTGTTTTTGTAGGAATAGCCAGTTCAATGCTGTCCGATGTACTCTCACTGCCATGACAAATCTATGTCCAGAATAGACAAAATGCATTAGACATAAAATACTTTAGAATACCTAATATAAAATTGTAAAAATTCTGGCAGAATGTAATTTTCACATAAAATATTTGCACATTGAAAAAGTGCATCTCATGGGAAGAAAATAAAACACCCCATACAATCCGACCCCATGCAATTTTTGAATATAGGTAAAATACATAAATATAGATAAAATTCATGATAAGATGCAGTTTGTTTGGTGTACCAGACGGCCTTTAGGCTTTTGAAAACATCAGAAAAGTGGTGTAACTAGGGTGTCAACAAAAACTTTTTGGCGGAAAACGGAAACGGAAATGGAAAATTTTTTGCACTTGCCGGAAAACGGAAACGGAAAAAATCTTGCACCTGCCGGAAAACGGAAAACGGAAAAATGAAAGGCCGGAAAACGGAAACGGAAAAATTTGCTGAAATTATGCCGGAAACGGAAAAAAATTGCTGAAATTTTGCCGGAAACGGAAAAAAATTTGCAGAAATTTATCCAGAAATCAAAAAATTTGCAGAAATCTTGCTAGAAATAGAAACAATTCACATAATTGAGAACCTGCATGCATGTTTACCAGTTTGGCTGAAACAGAAAACAGAGAATTGAGCCAGAAAATGAAAAAAAGTTGGAAAAACAGACAATTGAGCCGGAAAACAGAAAAAAGGCGGAAAAACTGAAATTTTAGCCGGAAAACGGAAAATGAGCCGGAAAAACGGAAACGGAAACGGAAAAAAAATTTAGCAGCCGGAAAACGGAAACGGAAACGGAAAAAAATTTGCCTGCGGAAAGCGGAAACGGAAAACGGAAAACGGAAAGTTGACACCCTAGGTGTAACACACTGCTATTCTACAGATGTTGTTTCTGTTCAGATACCTGCTGAAATAGGGACTTTTGGCGCCCGGCGCCATTGTTGCTCGCGCCCTTTGGCGCCTGGCGCCATTTTTTCAGATGGCACTGTGGCGCCATTGGCGCCTGGCGCTATTTTTTCTGGCGCCCTTTGGCGCCTGGCGCCATTATTTTGAATGGCGCCATTGGCGCATGGCCCCATTTTTCCTGGCGCTTTTCCATCACTACTCTTGAGCTAAAAGCACGATTCTGCAATTTGACATGCAAATTCGCCAAGGTAAAATCTATAGTTGATAATTTTTTCTGATGAATATGGAACATTTTTACTCAGCTTATAGAACTTTATTTAGTTGTCGAGTCGTCAAAAAAATGTAAAAAATACATTTAGGTATTTTTATCAATTCCAAAATTTCCCATCATTGGCACGTTGGTATTATACTTCGCTCATTGTCTCAATATCTTGACATCTGTGTCTATCCCTTATTAAGTATTTACAACTGTAAATACCGGCAAATTGCTTGAATAGTTGCCGTCGGTTTTGAATAATTTCCCCTGTTAGTCTAGTGAGGAAAATGCCTTCAACCCTTTTATTGGTTGGGCACGCAGCGTAGAAACTATTAATCATGTGCCTTCTGTTTTTGATTTGGCGATGCCCGATCAAATTTCCTGTGACGCCAACAACGCACCAAATACCAAAATACGCGCTGAAATTTGTTTTCATACACTATAGTATGTCCACGTTCCAGGGGTATTCAAGATTTTGACCCTCTGGGGGGTAGGACAGATAGCTGAGCAGCGTCCGAGATACATAGATACCTAGCTGGTAAAAATGGGGCGGGGGGGGGGGGGGGGGCGAAAGTAGACCAAAATTTTGCCCCCGGGATAGATAGATCGCTGAGCGGCCTCCGGGATAAATAAATACATAGTTGGGCGGTTTGGGGGGGGGTTACCCCCTTTCCTACCCCTGTCACGTTCTAAGTTTCAAGTTCTCCGAAGCCTGATTTTTGCACCATATTTACTGTATAAATCGGTACGGGCGCACCTTCTAAAGATAAACATTAAGGGTGTGCTTCTAAAAGTACCGATCTACAAAAAATCGATTTTGAGATAATCGCAATTGAAAGTTTGGTGTATGCAATACCCATGGGTATTGGGTATGGGAATTTTGGGTATGGGTAATTCGGCCATATTGTTGTGTATCCACATGCATGGGTATAATCATTGCTTATACACATAACACTAGCTATATAACGTTTAGTGAATCGTATTTTTTGTAGTACAGTACATTTTAAAGGAACAAATTGGTAATAGCATGTAGATCGGTACCTTTTAAATCACAAAATCAGATAGATGTAGATCGGTACTTTTAAAATTTTAAAAACTGTATTTTGCGATTTTTTTGCTTTTTTCGACCCCCCATGACTCAAAATTTAATTTCGCACCCCCACATATTATATATTTTTTGAAGCGCATTTTTATGGGGATTTTTATAGTACACCACCGAAATTTGGGAAACCAATAAATCTTTTTGCATCATTTGAGTTCACGACAATGAGGAATCTGTCAACTACTGTTCACGGCGATCAAAATTAATTCATTGTGGTAAACTCAAAAGCGTTCAAAACATATTAATTAGTTTCCAAACTTTGTATGGTGTACTAATGTGCGTGGCCGCAAAGACTGCGAATAAGGTCTCTCTAAATACACCAGGATGCACGTGCCCACGCCGTCGAATGCACGGCTATGCTACTCACTAGTCATCATGATTGCGACCGCGTCATCGGTGACAGCGGTGGCGCCGGTGCAGCGGTCGCGCATGGTGCAGTTCGGCGGCGGCAGCGGCGTCTACGTCCCGCCGTCGCTGAGTATGGCGGAGGAGGACGCGGGCGTGGTGCTGGTACGTGTCGCCCGTTGGCGCCACGCACGCCGGATGTCAATTGAATTCGCGTTGACTATAATTTAGTGGATTGCGTGATTTTAAGTTTCCTAAATATCAGTGAACTTTACATCATGACACTCAATTTTCACTTTTTCTGGTAAGTGTGATGCTTTCAATTTTTTTGTGTTATTCAGTTGACATCGAGTTGACACGAATTTGCGATGTCAACTAGCATGCGTGCCGCCAATTGATGCGTTCTTGCTTCGCAATGACGCCAGCTGCAAGCGGTTGCATGAGCATGCTCGCCCGCAGATCGGCATGATGCTGCCGTTCAACGTGGCCCTGCTGGAGCGGCGCATCGGCTTCGCGTCGTCGGCGGGCGCCTGCGTGGCCGCCCTCAAGCGCATCGAGGAGGAACAACTGCTGCCCGATGTTATTTGGCGGTGCGCACTTTGCACTGTCTTACACCGTTTTCGCGGCATGCTAGTTTCAGCACTTATTTTAGTCATCCCGCCACCTTCACGGTAGCTAGATTGTCGTAAATGCGTGTCCGTAGACAGACTGGTGCGGTTAACTCCGGCGGTTGCTGAATCTAACAGCATGAATTACAATAAATAGCTCGTATACTCACTCGCGGACCGCATGCCTTGCATTTTTCTGAAGGAAACACTCTATCATGATCATCATTGATAAATCAAATCTTTCCAACAGGAAACACGTTTCAGGAAAAACATTTGCCGCCCTTTGAATATATTTTTAGATTTTGTGAAAGTGCGTGCATAAGTATCCCGCCCACGCGTTATCGACTAAGACATATTTAAGTATGTAAGTTAGTTAGGGCGCATATATTGCGGTCAGTGAAGTGAAAGTATATTCGAAGTGAAGGTGTATTCGTGTGGCCAGTAGGAAAACCTTATCTGACTGAACTGGTCCACGACTGCCCTCGCAGCTTCATCTGGCACTATCCCGAGTGCAATGAGCCACTGGCAGTGGGCGCGGCTACCGAGCTGGTGCCAGTCCTGGACTCTGGAAAATGCCTTGTAAAGTGTCAAATGTCATGCATTGTATTAGTATTAGTATTATTATCTATTAGTATTAAAAGTCATGGAAAATGGCAAACTCGTTTGCCATTTTCCAGAGCATTTTTCATGACTTTTAATACTTTGCATGACATTTGACACTTTACAGGGCATTTCACAGGGTCTGGGACTGCCTCCAGGTGTACACGTCGCGGGTGAACGTGATCATCGGGCCGCCCTGCTCGCTGGCCGCCGTCGTGGCGGGCATGTTCGGCGCCTACTTCAACACGCCCGTGGTCAGCTGGGCGGCCAACGCAGCCGCCCTCAGCGACAGGAAGAGGTTCCCCACCTTCGCCAGGACGGTGCCGGGACTCAATACGTTCGTTGTGCTTATTAGAAATGTTGTCGCTGCGTATTCTACTTTTTATTTACCTAATTGGTTTTCTTCCCTTTCGCACACCAGTGTTAGATGGTACTTTTTGTAGATTAACGCTGAGTAACGAATTTTTACCTGATAGCAGATTTTCAGTTGGCTGCTAATACACTAATACAAATTTACCTATTTAAATTATTACTGAAATAATCCTCGATTTGTCCCCCTTGAAAAGTCCCCCTGTCAGCCAAGCGAAGAATAAAAACGACTCGTTGAATAGATACTTCACAAGTTAAAAATAGTCCATACAGCCAGACAGAATAAAAAGGGTATGATACGATTTATCGAACTTAAATCGATGATATGAACGTAAATTTTGGGCTATTTACCTATGATAAATTTGATGTGTTGAAATTGCAGCAAATTGACAGACTAAGAATGAATGTGAATTGGTTATGAAAATTAACGAAAAACAATCTCTCCTTGAATAGTTCCCTCTTTGTAGTTCGCTCTTGACAAAAATGACGAAAAAATAATCCCACAGTGGATTTATCGAGGGTATACCATATAAAAACTAGCAGCCAATTTGTTTGCAAGGTTGAGCACCGCCGTATGGAACCTCATACACAAATTTCAATGGGACGAAATCGGCATGATTCACAATGATGACAAGCTTTTTAGCGAGTGCATCAACTTCAAGGTTAGAAAATGAACGATTTTTTTCGGCGCAGTAAAAAGAGTATAGATCACCGTGCAGGATGCGCTAGAAACGACAATAAATAGTCGGACTGATTTTGCGGTTACTATAAAAACGCAACAGGGGATTGAAGGTTGGTAACCTAAATTTCAATTAGATTTTTGCATAAATGCTAAATAAATAAAAGTTATATGTCGCACGCAACGCAGGTGTGATGCCACGACTATCGGTAGTGGAAAAATTTCTTCAATCGGTGAAAAAGTCGGCGAGAAGTGAGCTTATATTTAATATTTTATTTAAATTTATTTAATATTTATAACAGTCTGGGCTGGAAATTCAGGCAAATAAATTGAAAAATAAAATTAAGCGGGAAAACCAATACGAAATGCCATTGTACTAATTTCATTTAGCAAAATACGTTTACGTAAGCTCCAAACAAAAATACCAGTACTCACCTTTACGCGTACTTTTAGAAAGTACGCGAGTACAGAAAACGTAAAACGAAATCTAAAGGGGTGCACAAAAAGGAAAAACTAATTGAAACCGCTGTGAAAACGGCAGCGGAAATGATTGAAGTTGCGATGGGTATGTAAAGCGATGACTCTTACTTTGACTTTTACTCACTCTTTTTTCATCAGTACAAAATTGAAGAGTACTCGCTTTGACGTTTTCTATGAGTAAAAACACGGGTATTTACGTTTACTAACCATTTCCACATTGTAAAAGTAAACAACAATTAAGTTACATTTTCTGTACTCAGGTATGAGTAAAAATCAAATACCTTACATTTACATTTACTTTGAAGAAGTACAGTACATTTAAAAACGCTACTGACTTGCAGTTGTGATCGCCTGTCTGGACAACACTGAAGCCAGGCGCCTTCTCATGTTAACGGCTGCGCGGATGAACATGACCACTGATGAGTATGTATACATTATGCCCAGGTATTTATGAATTGATTTAACAATCTAAAATAGGTAATTATCGTATTTCCTCGAAATACCCCAGGGGGTTTATTTTTTTGGGCGTGCCTAATACGCACATCTGCCCGTTACGCACATTTGCCCGGTTTTTTCACTTGACACTTTTTCAAGTGATTTTCAGATGTAAGTCACGTGAAAAAAGTTGCGCAATGACATTAGTGAACTTTTTTCACTTCACTCATATCTGAAAATCACTTGAAAGAGTGTCAAGTGAAAAAACGGTCAAAATAGACATTTTTCACCGTTTTTTTCACTTGACAATTTTACAAGTGATGTTCAAATATGAGTGAAGTGAAAAAAGTTCACTAATGTCATGGCGCAATTTTTTTTCACTTCACTTATATCTGAGAATCACTTGAAAAAGTGTCAAGTGAAAAAAACGGGCAAATGTGCGTATTAGTGCACCCTCTATTTTTTTAATTGGGGGGTGGGTATTTCGAGGGGGGTCATTAATTCATAGTGCCCATTTTGAAAGGGGTATTTCGATGAAATACGGTATGCAAAGAGTCCATATCAGGGGTTTTGTAGACTTGGACCCTTCGGGGTTCATATTGATAGTAAATCGCTCCTCCAGAGAGATCGATAAATGAAAAAAAAATCATTTTTTTTTTTTGGGGGGGGGGGGGGGGTTCGCGGGGGTTCATTATATAGGATTTTCCACGGTATAGAAAAAACCCCAGAACAAATCGCTAAAATAGGTGAAAAATATATAGTACACAAATCGCTGAAAGTAGGCAATGAAACACATGAAATAGCGATTTTGAAGGTAAAAACTATAATATGGTATGAAAATTGGCGATTTTGAGCGAAATTTGGAGCAAAAATTTTCAAAAATCGCACAGATAGATCTATAGCTGGCCGATTTTAGGGATAGATAGCCAAAAAATTTGCCGGGTTAGATAGATAGCTGACGGATTTGGGGGAGGTAACCTCCCGCCCCCCCCCCCCCCTACTAAACCCCTGGTGAAAATCTTTTATCGAGTACCGTATTTCTCCGATCAAAGCACCCCCCCCGTTCAAAGCTCCCGGGGTGCTATGCTGTGTATTTTGTTCCGTATAAAGCACCCGGGTGCTTTACATTTCACAAAAAAAATTGGTGATCATCTGTTGCCTCACCTAAATGATATTGCGGAGAGGAAAGTTTGGAAGACCATCTGTTGCATAAAGGTTTTTTCGCGTGGCGCGCGGCGTTCTTTTGCATGCTGCGGCGAAATCAAACACTTGAAGTGGTGCTTGAGTTCAAAGATTTGTTGAGCGTGGGATTGTTGCAAAAGCATTGCAACCTTACTAATCACAGATTTGCAATACATAGATATGTAGATACAACTTTAAAAAGGAAAAAAAGAGTCATGGTGAATGTAAATGATCGCGCTTTCCTAAGTATTTATCGGTGTCAAACAAAACATAGCATAGCACCCGGTGATTTGCATTGCACCAGGGTGCTATACATGGCACTTCAAAAGTAGTTTGAAAATAGCTCCAATTTTGTAAAGCACCAGGGGTGCTTTGATCGGAGAAATACGGTACTGTATTCACAAAAAAAAATTAAATTACC